>JAKEEE010000227.1:0-82060 GCA_021498325.1 Bactrocera minax
ACTAAAGAATGAAGATGAAATGTTGGCTATATACTTATGAAGATTGGATTGAAGGAAAAGTAAAAGTGGACTAATGGATTTCAGTGTATTGATCATTTGGTGACTGGAATGATATTGACCGATTTCACCCATTCATATACTACAAGAAATATGCTCATATAATTTGGTTAAGTTATCTCTCGTAAAATAACTGGTAAGAAGTGAGTCAATGTGAGGAATACGCAAAATTCTTGTCAAACGTCAAAGTCTAATCACATCGATACATTCTCACCTAATTTATTTTAAGATTATCGATATAACAGTAAAAAGTCAACTAGAGGGACCGAAATATATTCGATATATGGGTATACTAAATGAAGCTATTACTAACAACTCAATGCTGATCTGTGGCATCACCTCTGAAACCATTGATCGGCATAAGGTCCATTTTTAAACTTTTGGTGTAATAATTAACTAAATTATAATTATAAGATTGAAATATAAACATATCAATTTCAAGAGTTCCATTTTATTTACAAAAATTTATTATAATTACATATATAATGGGGGTACCTCTCATAATTCGGTAGTCTCTAACTTACGTGCTAAGGTTTGAGCATTATTTGTTAATTTATCAATTTGATTGTAAACATTGAAGTGTCGGTTGAGGTCATTTGTATGATTGAAGAGCTTTGCAGTGCCTTTCAGTGTTTCATGTATATCCTGCGTCCCAATGGCAAGAAAATTGTCGTCCAATGAGTCTTGACCGCCTTGACTGCAATAAAGATGTGAGAAATATTATTGATGGATTTATTTTTATAACTGATGTTTCGAAAAATCAGCCAAGATTTAAGTTTGGGAGAACCGATAATGGAGAATGTAAAAGATCTTGAATATTTCAACAATCTGTTAAATTTTAAGGGATTTTATGGAGGCCAAAAAGATTTTTTCAAAAACTATTTTTGAATCTGTATGATTGAATTACTAAATGAGTTAATTTTTCTATAAGAAAAAAAAATTTGTGATATTATATGATTGAATTACTAAATGAGTTAACTACTTTAGTTTACTAGAAACGCCTATATAAGATATAGTCTTATGCACAAATAGTTAACATCTTCGAATTTTTCAATTATAATATTTATAATATTATAGCCTATGTATAATATTCAATGACGTCATACATATAATATTTCACAGTTAAAAATTTGATTGAGTATTTCTTACAGCTCCTCTGAAATTTAAAGCATTTAAAGAAAATACAAAGAAAGTATAAGATTTGCTTGGTTGCTAGCTGAAGAATTTAGTTTTGTAGCTGAATATTTGTAGATTTCTATATTTCCATAAATCGTAGAATTTTTATTTACGACCGATGTACAGATTATTAAGACACAAAAGTTGAATATTTACCTCAGATTCTCGTCATTTCTGAACCATTCATTTTCGTAACCCTTCAGCCAGATCGGGTTTGAGCCTTGAACGCTGTGTTTATTCGTATTGGGCACTCGTGTTGCTGGCTCTGTGTTGTTGTGCAGTGATAATGACGAGTTCCCTATGTTGTATGTTTGTATATGATTGTAAATAAAATTGGTGTATGCGGATAAGGATATATTTGAATATGACTTACGGAATATATTTACTTTAGCGGCGCGCAATTGCCTCTTATAACCTTTCCGCTGGGAAGCGCATAAAGCCAATGTTACCACTAATAAAGTGCCTAAAAATAAATTCGTAAAAATCAACCAAATAAACATTGGCTTCGGTGGTCCAGCTATAAGTAATTCAGCCTCCGCAGCCTGCGTATCCAACACATTGAGCTCTTTGAAAAGATCATCCAGATGTTCGATATACAGATCAATTAGCTTTAACACTTCAGGCACTTCATATATGGAATTATCCTCCCTTTCAACTAAATGCATGTACAGATCAGTTTTGGTCTTATCAACGGAGCCATCCTTATTTTCATGCACCTTAATTTCGTCTATGTTGACGATAGCGCCAGTGATGTTGCTAAGCGTGCTGAGTAAAGATTTTAATATATAGATATTTTTCAAAAATAACAAAATAATTTTATTAATATGAGCATACTCTCTAAAGGCGTTAATTTTCAGTCGCAACTCATCCGGCTGCAGTCGAAAAACAAATTTTACTTTTTGATCCTCTCGAAGTAGATATATAAATACATGTGCCACGTCCTTCATACCCAAGGTGTCATTCGCCAGCACCATAAAATCGAAATACCCCTTCATTCCTTTCTGTGGGTCGAAATTTAATTGCACGTTACCCGTTTCACGATCAATAAGAAATGGTGACTTTTTAACATTTTCCAAACCCTCTGACAAAGTTTGTCTGATATCACCGATTATATAGTAAGAGGTCTTCGCATTCACCCCTTCATCTGGGTCTGTCGCTTCCACACGCATAAACTGTGTGCCAAAATCGGCACTTGTGGTAATGCCACCAGTGAATACCTTTGTGGAAAATTTTGGCGGATTGTCATTAATGTCCAATACCCGAACTCGTACGCGCACCATTGTACTATCAACTAATAGTAGTTCTTCACCAGTTAGGTTACTATTCCCATTAGAAAACTCATAAGAGCCGTTTTCGTTTTCAGTCTTGTCTTCGTTTATTGAGCGCAACTTTCGCGAGTGCTTGTAACGATTGAAATATTCGGTATTTCGCAAAAAGCCAGCCTGCTTTCGGCCGACATTCGTCTGTATTTGCGTCTCAGCCTTGTTTCCTACGAAGCTATCTAAACGGCGACTCGTTGAAAATTTATAATTTGCACAATTCTCCGTGGCTTTCACATAGAGAGAATAGTTGGCGATTACTTCACGATCAAGTTCCTTTTCGACACTGAGTATATGCGTTTCAGGATGGAGCTTAAAGTAACCTAATTCATTGCCTTCTACAATGAAATAGCAAATCAAGCTAGGCGGGTCGTCAAGGTCATCTACCTCGTCTTTATCTATTGTGTCGGGTAGTTTAACACGCTCCGATCCAGGGTCAGCGTGCTCTATAAATTTATATATGGATCAAAATTGGTTTTATGAAGTTATAAATTTTAAGATACTTTTGAAATAACCAACCTGTAAAGTTAACGTTTATCTCTTCCACCACAAATTGTGGTTCATATTCATTTACGTTCCTTATATATATTGTCAAATCTAAGTCGGCACTTAGAGAAGTGGGAAGGCCCTGATCATATGCTTCGATTCTTATCTGCAAGTTTAGAGAAAATTATGATTAACAGGAAAACTAATGGTTCACCCGGGCGAAATCTTACACCATAGAGAGCGAGAGACTTATATATAAGTATACAAGTATACAACTTATATATAAGTATACGTAATGCTAATTATAATGATTGGCTAAGGTTAACATTTTTGGCAGTGGGCGGAAACCAACTGTTCAAATTTAAAGAATCTGCAAGATATTCAATATGCGAATTCACCGATATTAAAGGAATTCAAAGAGATTTAGTCTAATCTAGAAGACCAGCATATAAATCATTAACTGATCTTCGTTCCTACCCATAGCGCAATCAATGGTGTTCTCAATAAAAAAAAAATCTGACCTGATGTTAATTGATAAAAGCCATCTTACCTCATGAATCTTCTGCTTCTCACGGTTCAAAAATTCCTTCAAAAATAGTTGTCCAGTTTCACTATCAATTTGAAATATTTTGTAGCTGCCTAGTGGATCGGGTTTTAACCGATAACGCACTAATGCATTCATACCAATATCCTCATCGGTGGCCACCACTTGCAACAGTTGTGTGCCAACAGTAGTGTTCTCAGGTATACGCAGTGTCGTGTTGTGCAAAGGTGTAACAAAAACTGGAGGATGATCGTTGAAATCTGATATACAGATGTCCAAAGTTTTCGTAACAATATTTGAGGGTACACCTAGATCTCGAGTGGTTATCGTGATTGTGTGATTACCAAATTTGTTTCGTAAAGGTGTACGAGCATAAATATTTGCAGTCCAATCATCAATCTGATGCAATTCAAAAAGCTCTTAAAAAAAACGATAGTTAGTTATTCCTGTACCTGCAGTCTGATTAGGACGTATTCATACACACCAGATACTCTACTAACCGTATTTATTGCTTTTCGTTATCTGAAATTCCAAGCGCCCGTTTGGTGAATTCGGATCATCCACATCTTTGCCACGAATAGTCGCAATTTTTTCATTTAATTCATGATATTCGGTAATCAGCACACAGCTTGTGGGTAGAAAAACCTCGGGCGCGTTATCGTTTTCGTCTAGTATGGATATGCTTAAGAAAGTATATATGTATATATGAAAATTATAATAATTGCTTTCTTTTGAACCAAACCGTTACACTTACAATATTTGTTTGAAGGCGTTGCGACTTTCTCCCGCTAAAAAACCGAAATGGTAGTTGTCCCATGCCTCGATCACTAGCATATAAAAATCTTTCGTTTCGCGGTCCAATTTATCGGCAACAGAAAGCACACCAGTGTCCGCATCAATTGAGAATTTCCCCTAAATTTTAAAGGAAGAAATTTCTGATTAAAATAATTATACTTCGTGGTGCTATTTTCTAATTTCTAATGTTTGGGAGCTATGTTCAAAAAATCATGTATGGCTTCATGTTTCCATTAATTTCGTGCAGCTGTGATTTACGAGTTCTTAAGAGTTTAAAAGTGAGGCAAAAAGCTTTTGTCGAGAAAAAAGTTAGACGCAAAAGCATGTGAGACGAACTTAGGTTAATGGTCGAAAGTGGGAGAATTGAGAAATCAGATTTGTTGGTCGCTTTAAACGAAGATAGGCAAGAGCTGTTAGACTGTTAAACTGGTAACTGGAAGGTTGACTTGTAAAGGACTCGGCTACGCTTAGTGTTTCGAAATGATGCAAGCTAACACAGTCAAGAAACCAGTGACGCATTTAAGATTTTGACCAACACTTATTCGCAATTTTGAATTATCTTACCTGTGAACTTATGCGATCCATGAGGAAGGTGATTTTTCCGAAATCTCCTGAATCAGCATCACTTGCCTGCACAGTGCCAATTCGAGCACCTATTTCTGCATTCTCACTTATTGTATAGTTCTTAGATCCACCAATGAAATACGGATTATTGTCATTTTCATCCAAAACAGACACATAAACATCAACTAGTGCAGATCGTGGTGGAACGCCCGAGTCTGATGCACGAACCGTCAAATTCAACCACTGATATTGTTCATGGTCAATTTTATTAGCGACAAAAATTTCCCCTGCCTGCGGATCAATATGTACAAGATTTCTTATAGTGGGATTTCCTTCTAACGAATATGTAATTGTTTTGTTTTTGTCAACGTCGTAGGCGAGTATATTTGCAATCAAAACACCGTTAATACTATTTTCTGTAATCGTTTTGCGATAGAATGGTTGCTTGAACTTCGGATTATTGTCATTTTCGTCTTCGATGATTATGTTTAAGAAGGCTTAAATTATACATTTCACAAGTTTTGAATTTTACACTTATAAATATGTGAGTACAAAGTTTACGACTTACCTTCCACCATTTGTTTGCCCTTTACAGCTGCGAGGTCTTCGGCGCTAATCGCTAGCTTTAGATACTCTACTTTTTCGCGATCCAATAGTTTTAGGAGCTAATGAAATATAAGCATATATATATAATATATAATATAAAACAAGTAAGGGAGGACTAATTTCGGTGTAAACGAACATTTTATACTCTGGCAATTTTCAAAGATCAAAGCACGAGGCGTATTTTCAGGTGTTGATAAAACTTTACTAAAAAAATGCTGCGTAAGAATTCAACATTCAATATTCGACGAAATTGAGATTGGATTATAATCATATTAATGATTATAACTACCTTATAACTTATATCATAGGGCATGGACTCACTTAGTTTTATTACTGCTTTACGTTTTGCTTCATTTCCGAAATATTTATATTAAAATCAACCCAATTAACTCATATGATATGTGAGATATAAACTCAACTATAAGAGATAAATTTATTACATTGGGTATTTTAGGAAAAGGAAAAGACCAGAGAATCAGAAATCATTACATTAGAGATATTTCATTCATATTCAGCGCAAACCATATCATGTTTAAGGAAGCATGTCCACTTATTTTCATTAAAATATCACACATATTGTCCAAGGTAAACAGTTTAAAGTCAAGTGGAAAGTCAAAGAAAGATCAAGTATAAAGTCACCTTTAAGATCGGAAATCCCTATAACGGGTATATTGGGGCTAAGGGAAGGTCGGAACTGATTTCACCAACTTTTGGCCTTACATAAATGTACTCGAGAATATGTTTCCACTCAATTTTATGAAAATAACTCACACAGTGACCGACATATTCGGCATAAAGTCTGCAAGAATAACGAAAATCATTATATGTAGTATATGGGAGCTGGGATAATTCGTTGACCGATTTCACACATTTTCGATATTAAACTATATACCGATATATACCTTATAAACCCAACCGAAAGTTTGAAATTCTTATGTACGGTATATAGGGGCTAGGGGTGGTATTTATTCGAATATTAATTTTTGTCATCACATTGTCAATTGGAGGGTGGTATGAACGGTTGGACGAGGTATAAGCTGTTTTATATAAATTTATAATAGAATTTTATATTTTAGTTAAAAAGCTAAAATGTTGTTAAAAGACGAGAAGACCCTATAAATCTTTATATTTTATTTTATTTAAGTTTTATGGATTTATTTTATTTTTATATTGGGGAATATTTTATTGGGGTGATATTAATATTTAATGAACTTTTAAATATTAGGAGATCATTGATTCATGATTTATTGATCCGTTATTAGCGATTATGAGATTAAGTTACTTTAGGGAAAACAGCGTAATTTTTTTGGAGAGTTCATATCGATAAAAAAGTTTGCGACCTCGATGTTGGATTAAGAGATACCTTTAGGTGCAGCTGCTTCAATGTTAAGTCTGTTCGACTTTTAAATTCTTACATGATCTGAGTTCAGACCGGCGTGAGCCAGGTTGGTTTATATCTTTAATAAATAGGACCAGGTATTGGAATGATAATATTTTTATATTATTACCAGGAAAAGATACTGTCTGACTTTCAATGAGGTACGTCACAGCTTGACTGAAATATATGGTATAAAGGCAACTGGAATTTTGAAAATCCTTATATTCGGTATATGGGATCGAGAGGAAATATTTACCCGATTTTAACTATTTCTTACATCAGGGCACAATATTATCAGGCAAGGGTTTTTTCTGAATTTCATTAATATATCTCACACATTGACCAATATTTGTAGTAAAAAGTAATCCAAAGGTCGTGGGTACTGGGGATATGGGGTATATGGGGAGGAGGTACTAGAAAAACTTGTCCTCAAGAAGTTTCGTAGATATAGCTTTAGTCGGTTATGAGATATGTAAATTAAATCCACTTGGGGATTGGGCCAAGCCCTTTTTCATTTTCAAACCACAGACCCTACTTTGATTCTCTGTATGTCATATTTGGGAGCTTAGTTATAACGTTTTATAGGTTTTTGTTTAATACAATTTTTTGGGTGTGCCAGGTACCTAATTTCGCTCATCTACAATACAAATCGCCAAGTTCCAAGAAATACGTGTACCAAGTTTCATCGAGATATCTTAATTGTTACTCAAGTTACTGCTTGCACTTACGTACAAACAGCGTCCCGGAATTTAGCTCGTCTCGTTATCCTGATCATTTTGATATACATAGCTCTATATTTATCTCGATTAGTTTTAGGTGTTAACAATTATACAAATTTGTTTAGTTCAATACCCAGCCGAG
Source organism: Bactrocera minax (assembly GCA_021498325.1). Taxonomy (NCBI): domain Eukaryota; kingdom Metazoa; phylum Arthropoda; class Insecta; order Diptera; family Tephritidae; genus Bactrocera; species Bactrocera minax. Next base: position 7,787 of record JAKEEE010000227.1, read on the forward strand.
TATTGTACAGAGTACTTATTAGAAATGAGAAGCAATTAAATCATATGAAGTTTAGACAATCACCTTTAGTGTCCCTTCTATGGGATCCAAGTCGAATGCGCTTACAAAGTCAAATTCACTTAGTTTGATAAACGTTCCCTCTTCATTACGCGCCTCGCAATTATCACGATTTATGCGATAACGGATAATTGGCGATTCATCAAGATCCGTAGCGTGGACTTGAAATATTAGTGTACCCACGGCAGTATTTTCCATGACCCGTATAGTAGGTAAATCTCCCAAGACCGGTGGTTTATTATTAACGTCCTTAATTGTGATATTAACTGTGGCGGTATTCATTAGTTGGAAATTTCCGAGACCACCATCCAAGGCAAGCTAATATTTACAAGTTTACTCGACTATCATTGCAAAATATTTGAAAATTTCATTTATCAACTTACCACGGTGAGAGTGTAAACGTGTCTCTTTGGCTCCGACAAATCCGGATCGAGGTTAGCGCCATGTGCAACCGATATCACCCCAGATTCGGAATTAATGATAAACTTATCGCTCGCTCCCATTTGTATACGATACACAACCACATTGTTGGGTGCAGAACCATCTCGATCTATTGCCATCACCTGCAGTATGGAACTACCATCCGGAAGGTCTTCAGGTATCGTTTTCGCATAGAAATTCTTTTGAAATATGGGTGGATTGTCATTTACATCTTCGATGTAAATTAGCACAGGCACCACAGTGGAAAGCATAGGAATGCCTGAATCTCGTGCACGAACCAATAAATCGATCTCACGCACACCATTATTGACGCGTCGACGTACCCGTCGCCTATTTTCAAGTAATTCTTCGAAATCGAATGCGTGTAACGGTCGCAATAAACCATTTTCGGGATCGACACTAAAATTTGCACGATAAAGACCTTCAGCAATTTCATAAGTTATTTGGCTGTTCTCGGTGCCATTGAGATCGATGTCGCGCGCCTCCAAAATCAGTGGTGTTTCAAAATCCGGCTTATTTTCCAGCAATTTGGCCTCATAGTGACGCTGTACAAAAATTGGAGCATTATCATTGACATCCTCAATGTTGATGATAATTTGTGCGGTGTTGCGGTTTCCAATCCCTATATTATCGATCGCTTCCACCGTAAGGTAGTGAAGTGAAATTATTTCCCGATCAAAAGCGGAGTTTCCAGTTTGTTTGATAGTAATAACGCCAGTAATTGGATTGAGATGTAGCCTAGAAAATATTCAAGTCGTTATATATACTTATTCGTAATTTAAATAATTTCCCACAAATGTGCGATGCCACCACGTAAGTTCAGGAAACGTATGCCCATAGTGCCAAAATCGCCTGAATCCGCATCCGTTGCTTCAATACGTGTAACGATCGTGCCCAGATCACTGTTTTCCGGCATAGTGGTGTTGTATATCGCTTGTGTAAATTCCGGAAAGTTGTCATTCTGATCACGAATGTAAACTTGAAGATGCGCCGACCTGACGAAAAGTTTATTCATATTGGAAATTAATAAAAATTTAACAGTGTAACACTCTTACATACCCCCATCTAGTTGGCTCATCGATTTCCCTCGCAAAAAGTGTGAAATTAATTTCTTTCATTTCTTCGTAATCGATTGCTTTCGCATTTTTCACTCTCACCATAAAGTTGGCTTCGTTCACTGCCACAGCAGGTACGATTTCGAAGAGATCATTTTGTGGATCCAAAAACAGACGAAAGGTGCCATTATTGCCTATATCGTGATCTTCAACAAAATTCTGCACATCATCGTCAATGAAACTCAATGGTGTATTGCTTTGGGAGTTCTCGTTAACTTCGCAGCGGTAAATTGATTGTCTAAATGTTGGTATTTCATCATTTATATCTGTTACAATCACAGTTACTTCTGTTTTAACTTGCATCGTCTCGTCAGATACACTAGTTTTAAACTGAGAAAAGTGACAAATATTATGGAAAATAAATGCATACACAGTGGCCTTAATACGCACCGGTGGTACCTCAGTCGCAGTTATTTTCAATATATAAGCACCATTTACTTGCTGACTGGTGTCCTCACGATCTAGCTGTTGCGCAGTGTAGATCACACCCGTCTGTTGATCGATGTCGAACAACTCATTCGGGTCCAATTCATATACGATGGGATTGTTGATGCCACGATCGCCATCTATGGCGCGTACTTGCAACACTCGCGTGCCGATATCTGCATTCTCGGGTATACGCGCTATAGCTTGTACTTGAATAAACTCTGGAGGTTGATCGCCCACATCAACTACTTTGACTAGAATGGCGGCAGTGCCAGTATTGACGGGTCCCTGGTTGGCTCGATCCACTGCTAAGACACGTAATTGGTACAAGCTTTTCGTCTCGTAATCCAACTCGCCAATTAGTCGAAGTACTCCTTTGCCCTGATATGTGGATATGGAAAATATATCATTGTCGTTATCCAATTCTTGCAGATAGTAGACAACTTGGCCGTAAGCACCCTCATCTTCGTCGGTTGCTTCCAGCATTGTTAAAATACCGGGATCACTATTTTCGGGAATTTCTAAGGCGCTTTGATATGGTAAAAATATAGGTGCATTATCGTTAACATCTTCCACTAATATTAAGAAACTTTGTGTGACATAATTAAAGTCGTTGTAGCGGTTATCCGTTAGCGTCAAAACTATGGAGTACTCGTCTTGTAACTACAGTGGAAAATTGGAGGAAGTAGTAAATATGTTTTACGAGATATTGTTGTTGAAGAGTATTTTGTATTACCAACCTCTCTATCTAATTCTTTAGCCAAATAGACATTAGCTTCATTGCCGCCTGTATTCTCAATGCGTATTACTTCGCTGTCATGTGACGGACGTTTACCGAACACCAAAGGATCATTATCGGGATCTACGCCCTTAAGCGTATATATATGGGAATCTATATGAAATAAACAAAGAGCCGGTATTTCATGATAGTGAATGTTTAACAAAATATGGGTATATCTTTAACTAATTGATCCATCGTTTATATGGAAGCTTAAAAGAATTTTTTAACTCACCAACTGCAGTCTCCGGACTCTCCTTCAATCGTAAAACAATTTCAGATTGGCCACCGTCGATGGCGAATCGCGGCGGTCGGTTACTCGCTACTACTGCTAGAGTGGTCAAAAGCAGCAAAACAATTGAGCTCGAGTATGTAGCAAACGAGCAAGTTTTGTATTTTAATCGTACTTTGATGTATTTCCTTCCGATCTCTGGAAACAAATCTTCATAGCTTAATGCTTTTGAATGTGGGCTGTTCGCATTTAAAACATGTTGGCGACTTTGTGATGATTTTTCGTTGTTCATATTTTTATTGTGAGTATTAGGTACTTCATGAGAAATAATCCTCAGAAAAACATATTTATGATGAGTCACTTCTGAAAGTGAGAAATCTGATGAGAACTTTCAGAAATTTTGAATATGTGTATATATTGGTACATAAGAAAATGTGATTATTCGGGTGTAACCGAACATTTTATACTCTCGCAATGTGCAAGGATCAAAGGGGGGGAAATGCTTTCAGAGCAGGCAAAATTTTGTATTACAAAATGTTCTGCCAGAATTCAACGCTCATTATTCGACGAAAGTGTGAATGGATTACAATCATATTTGGGGTCTTATTAACTTATATTACCGGTGATAGACTCACACGTACTTTCATTACTATATTTTGCTTCACATCCGAGATATTTATATTAAAATCTACCAAACTAACTCCAATGAGATATATGCGATATAAGCGCAACCAAGTGGCTTCATTAAATATTGGGTTGTTCGGAAAGTCATTTCGTTTTTTCCCGCCAGAGGACTTAATTACGTTTTTTCGAAACTAACTTCACACTTAAGCCCCATAACCATTATATGTCATGAGAGCTGATATTGCAAGGCTTGTGTGTGAAAAAGTTCTATTAATTCTACCCAGTAGTTTTTGGTTGGTGCCTTTTTAAATATGGAGAGCAATAAGCAGCATTTTCGTCATATTTTACTTTTTAACTTCAGAAAAGGTAAAAATGCTGTCCAAGCGAGAAAAAAATTGACGGATGTGTATGGAGAAGGCGTGTTAACAGTACGCCAGTGCCAGAACTGGTTTGCAAAATTTCGATCCGGCAATTTTGATGTCGAAGATGCACCACGGTCTGGAAGGCCGGTCGAAGCTGACAAAGATGCGATAAAGGCATTAGTTGATGCAAATCGGCTAATCACCACACGAGAGATCGGTGAGAGGTTAAATTTGTCGAATTCAACTGTTTATGGCCATTTGAAAGGCATGGACTTAACCTCGAAGCTCGATGTGTGGGTGCCCCATGTCCTTACCGAGCGAAATTTGTGTCGTCGTGTTGACGCGTGTGATTCGCTCCTCAAACGTCTAGAAAATGATCCATTTTTGAAGCGGATTATTACTGGGGACGAAAAATGGGTTGTATACAACAATGTTAAACGCAAGAGGTCATGGAGCAGAAAAGATGAACCGGCTCAAAGCGTGTCAAAAGCCAACATTCACCAAAAAAAGGTGATGCTCTCCGTTTGGTGGGATGTCAAAGGAATCGTTTTTTTTGAGCTTTTGCCGGACAATACAACGATTAATTCAGAAGTCTATTGTCATCAGCTGGACAAATTGAATGATTCACTTAAAGAGAAGAGGCCCGAATTAATCAACAGGAAGGGTGTAGTGTTCCACCAGGATAATGCGAGACCTCACACAAGTTTGGTCACTCGCCAAAAACTTTTACAGCTTGAATGGGACGTACTGCAACATCCACCATATTCTCCAGATCTGGCGCCTTCCGACTACTATTTGTTCCGGTCCCTGCAAAATTTTTTGGATGGCAAAACCTTTACCTCAAATGAAGATGTCAAAAACCACCTGGACGAGTTTTTTGCCAGCAAGGACCAAAACTTTTATGAGAGGGGAATTATGTTACTGCCAGAAAGATGGCAAAAGGTGTTGGACCAGAATGGCCAATATATAATTTAATAAAATATTTATTCATTATACGAAAACTGTCTTTCATGTTCCCCAAAAAAAAACGAAATGACTTTCCGAACAACCCAATATATTAGGTATATGAGGAAAAAGTCAACCAGAGAAACGGAAATAATTATATTAGGGATAAGGGGCATAGACCATGGTCTAGACCGGTTTCATTCATATTTAGCGCTAAACCATATTATGTTCAAGAAAACATATCCAGCAAATTTCAATAAAATATCACACATACACACCAAAATAAACGGTTTAAGGTCAGCTGGAATCATAATACTGTATATATTGGGGCTATTTGAAGGTGTAGACTTATTACATTAACGTTTATCATAGAATAACTAAAATTATTATATGTGGTATATTGGAGCTGGGGTACTTCCTTCACCGATTTCACATATTTTCGGCATTAAACAATGGTTTACCCAATATTACACGTTCGCCTAATTTTGCTAAGGTTTCTTACATATTGACCGATATATACCTTATAAAGCCAACCGGAGGTTTGAAATTTTTCTATTAGGTATATGGAAGTTAGGGAAGTGTTCAGCCGATTTTATCCATTACAGGCACACGAACTCATAGTTATCAGAAAGCCGCTCTTTAAATTTTATAGGAATAACTCATATATTGACATATATATATATTGTGGCGAACACAAATTCCAGAATCGACCATAACTTGCTAGAATCAGGCAGACAGCGAAGCAGCTAGTTGCCAGAATGTTCGAGTTACGATCTGTTGGTAACGATCTACTATATAAGCGCTGCTGGAGTGTCAGCAGGACACAGTTCTAATAAGAGTGTTGCCAAGTAAAGTGCAAGTGAATTATAAGTAAGCTCGAATAACGAGTAACAAAGTGTTAAGTTATTGAATAAGAAATAAATAAAAGTGTATAGCCATTAAATTGTGACTTTGATTGAACAATCCAGTGATCGAACTCAGTGTAGAGTTTCAACTTGAACGATTAATTTAGAGAATCCATTACAATGTGGTATAAAGTGTTACAGGAGGTTGAAAATGCTTATATTAGTTATATGGGCGCTAGGGGAAGCATTTACTCGATTTTCCCCATGACACAAGAGCACATTATTATCGTGGATATCTCACAGATTTACCGATATTTTCGGCAAATTTCCTTCCTTCCCTGTTTAATATAAAGTTTTGTTAACACCTGAAAATATACCTCCCGGCTTTGCTCTTTGAAAATTGCGAAAGTATAAAATGTTCGGTTACATCCAAACTTAGCCCTTCCTTACCTTAGGTGGTACAAACCTTTTATTCTCTATAGAAACTTTTAGGTGAAATGAAGCTCTTTCAAAATGGCAGTTCATGGTACCTAAACCGAGTTGTCTATGTACTAATTTTCGAACGGAATCGAACGCTCTTACTATTGTTGTGCCTGAAAGGATAAACGTTAATGAGTGAGTTGTCGTTATATTAAACTTTTTGTGAGATACTCAGCTTGAGTATCTTATACAAATTACAACCATGATTTGGTGCGTGAGCGTGACAGAGACCCATTTTATGCGAATATTTGTATTTCGTAAAATTTTAAACCGATTTAAACAAAGGCCTAAAGCTAATCGAGTGCTAATGACCAGAATGACGAGACAAACTGAATTCCTGATGTCTGCCTTTTTGTCCGTTTGCGTAAGCAGCCTACAAAAACCGTGCCAATTTTACGCCCGCAAAACGATATTATTCCAACACCCTTAAACTGCTGTAACCCAGAAATCAATTAAGCTCCAAAACTCAAATTGCTAGAAGGGGTGATAGAGTTCCATATAACTCTAATGTTTCTCTAATGTACCAAAGTGTTATAACCCAGTTAAAAGATGCCAGAAACATGCACTTATGTAGGTATAAAGAAAGTTGTAGTAGTCATATATACAAATTACCCAAAGCAAATATTAATACCTCACAAACTACTCAACGAATATAATCTAAATTTGATGTTTATCATTCTTCACCGCAGTTTAAAAGAAATCGAACTATAAATACACATACTTCTCATATAACGGCATTTTAAATTTCTTTACTTGTTTTGCTTGATATTCGATTTAAAGTAAGTATATCTACTATTATCGAAACACATTATAATTATATATTGGGCTACGGACGTCTTATTTTAATTAGAGCTCATTGACATTAGAAAATGGTTACTTTGAAGTAATTTTTAACCAGAAAATAGTTTCAGGGTAGCACGGTTTTCCCTCCTGAGGTTGCATATAGAATAGTAATTGTAGTAACTACTAAATACTAACAATATGTATTACTATATTACTAATTTTCTTGAACAAATGTTCAGTACTTAGGTAGTTAATTTCATATACCTGCTCAGTAAGTACGTATGCATTTGTGCTTTACAGCCAATTCGTGCTTAATGCGAGCACATCTTGAATCAACACGCATGCATAGCCATTGTTTAGCGGAAAACGTCCACAAAGCATGTCCAAGACAACTCGAGACGATTTCCACACGAACAATTGCAAATGAGTGTATGATTTCGTAAATTTGTACCAAATTTTTTATACAATCAATTGGACTTTTTTGTTTCTTTCTTATGCATGACCGCCGTTTCCTTGGCTAATTGCAAAACGCATTTGTCGGCAATAAAAGTGGAAATTAAATTAGTGATAATTTATTGTGCCGTCTAGGTTTAGTTAACAAATTTTGATTAATTCGATTGAAAAGAATGTAGAATATGAATGGGTGTAACAAGGAAAACTATATATATATATATAAATATATACATATATATATTACTTATATATATATACTATACAAAGTACATACGCTAGCAGTATATATGTATGTAAGTATAACTTTGTTAGATTCTTTGATTTAAGTTATTGTAATATGTATAAAATATGTGTCAATACAATCATACCCATATATATATATTTATAAGGTATGTTAACCCTGAATATAAGATGAGTAACTAAGGTACTTGTCTTTCTTTAAATTATAAAGTCAATAACACATATAGTTGTTGTCAGCCTTTACATTCAATATTCAACTATGGGCAGTAATTAGATGAGATATGTAAATACATAAAAACATAAGCAAAGGCTTGCATGCGAATTTATGATATACATATGTACAAGCTTATATATATATATATATATGCAGTCATGTTCATATTAATAGCAGTGCCAGTTGCAATATGCTTTAAGGCGAAACATTGATCTATTTGCAATAACAATTTCATATAAATTTGTCTTTGCGGCATAACATAACCGTATAGAAAATAAGTGTTAATTCGGTTTTGGTTTTCTTAAATTAGTACCGTAGTCCTATTTATGAAAGCATTTTATATTGACCGACCTTTTTGAGTTGGTCTTAAAATTGGCAGTACTGTCTTTAACTGTTTATTAAGTGAGAATTAATATATAGCTCGGGCTTAAAGCGTATCAACTTAATTAGACTTCTTTAAGACAAAAATCTGAAGTTAATGCAACATAAATGAGCCGTTCCGAGCTCTACGCCGAAAGATCTATAAAGTTAATAAAAAACTTAAAAAATTTAAAGAAAATGTGAAAATAAAGACGTGTTGAAAAAATACTTCACGAGTTTCACGAAAGTGGGTTCAAGTTGCCTAAAGTGACAAATAAACTAAAAATATGTAGCTTAAAAGGGTAGAAAGACGAATAAACTAACCGAAAAATCATTGAGTTAGAGAAAGCACCCAAAAATTCTCACCAACCAAAAATCTCAGAAGGTTAAGGAAGAGTAAAATCATAACACAAGTTTAGAGGTATAGGAAAAATTAGAAGATATTTGTTAGATCAATATTTAAAAGCCACCAGCCCACAAAAATTTACTGCTCTTAAATATGAGACACCAGACAGATTGTTGTTTGCAGATGTCCGTGTAAAATGGCCTATATTAAAATGGCGAAATATTTCATAGAGTGCAGAAGTTAAAGTGGAACCGTTCAGTTTAAAATGTTGTCAGCAATACACTCGAATCCCCAAAACTGTTCTAGTGTTCCTCAGTTTAGTGTTATTACCGAGAAGGCTGCAGCACCATAAATAATGATTTGGCGACTTATCATATAATGCCGAATGGCCTATGTATAGAATTCAAAGCATTATGGACCGGCATAAATTTATCGAAATAATGTAATAATTTATGTTTCAGTATGCAGAGGAAGAAATTCCGCATAAATGGACCTTTCAAGAAGGTGAATGACCAAAAGATACCAGAAAGGGTGTTTACGAAAAAATATGGACTAATAAAATTGCTATTTTTATGAACACACATTTTGACCTACTTTTGGAATATTTTAACTTTAATGAAAGAACGTAAAGAAATATTAAATAATATTATTTATATCTACAGGTAATCGTTTATATCATAATATCCGAAAACAAGTTGATTTTAAATTGAATTGAATGAAAACATACATATGAATTATGATATGAATATGAGAACATATGAGAATTTTTTATGAGAACATATAGTTTTTCTCACTGCTAAATGGGCTCTGCTATTATTATGATCATAACTGTGTGTACGTGCATGAGCATGTCTTTCGCCAGCCTGGGAATTCCTCTGAATTATTACAAACGCAATCAATGGATATTTACTTTTATAAAGCTTATGTGCGTGCTATACTTTTTTTATACTTTTTATACCAGTATATTCATCTATTTTTTATGTACAATCGTTACTATTGATATAGTTTTAGTTTTAACACTTAGTTATGTTAAGTATAAAATTCATAACCGAGAAATTTTTTCATTATATTGGTTTACATATTTGAGCTTCCACCAACAACTTGAAACCACTAGCTTCATTGTTCCAAAGTTTAGAGTTCCAAATTGTTAATAAGGTAAAATGACTTTCGCCTATCCTCTGTCTTCGATCACTATTCTCTTTCTTTGATGCAAATAATTATAATCTACGAGTTTCACGTTCCATTTTTCTTTTTTTTATCAATTTTTATATGAAGGCGGTCTGACTACAAAATAAACAAGTAAGGAAGCGCTAAGTTCGGGTGTGTTCGGGATATGCTTTCAGGTGCTGGCACAACTTTATATTAAAAAATGATGCGGAAGAATTCAGCATTCATTATTCGACGAACTTGTCAATAGATTGCAATCACATTTGGTATCTTATTAACATATATTACAGGTCATAGACTGATGTACTTTCATTGCTATCAAATTAACTCAAAAGTGATTTATCGAAATACACTTAACCAAAGTGGTTTAATGAATATATTAGATATATGAGAAAAAAGTGAACCAGAGAAAAGCAAATCATTACATTAGGAATAAGGGGCTTAGACCATAGTCTAGACCGATTTCTTTCATATTTAGCGCGAAGTCACATTGTGTTTAAGAAAACATATCTACTTAATTTCATTAAAATATCACACTTATTGACCAACATAAACGATTTAAAGTCAGATGGTCAGTCAGTCAGTCAGTCAGTCGGGAATTCTTATATCGGGCATTTTTGTGGTAGAGGAAGATCTCCACTTATCACATTAACTCTTTTCATTATTCAAGTATATTAGGGAACATGCTTTTACCAAATTTTTTGAAGGTAACTCACACAGTGACCGAGATATTCGGCATAAAGTCTGCTAGAATAACGAAAGTCATTATACGTAGTATATGGGAGCTGGGTAGATCGATTTCGTATACCGATTTCACACATTTTCGGCAGTAAACTATGGTATATCCGATACTACACGTTTACTTAATTTGTTAAGATATCTTACATATTGACCGAAATATATGGTATAAAGTCTACCCAGAGGTTGAAAATCCGCATATTAAGTACATACACAAGTATTCACCAGATTTTCCCCATTTTTGTCACCAGAGCACTTTATTATCATGGAAAGATAATCCTCCAATTTCATTACAATATCTTTCAGATTTCCTGATATTTTCGATAAAAAGTCAGGTAGACGCACTGAGGTCCTAATATTGGGTGTCTGGTGGCTTGAAAAGTTATATTGGGTTGTTCGGAAAGTCATTTCGTTTTTTTTGGGGAACATGAAAGACAGTTTTCGTATAATGCCTTTCAAATGGCCATAAACAGTTGAATTCGACAAATTTAACCTCTCACCGATCTCTCGTGTGGTGATTCGCCGATTTGCATCAACTAATGCCTTTATCGCATCTTTGTCAGCTTCGACCGGCCTTCCAGACCGTGGTGCATCTTCGACATCAAAATTGCCGGATCGAAATTTTGCAAACCAGTTCTGGCACTGGCGTACTGTTAACACGCCTTCTCCATACACATCCGTCAATTTTTTTCTCGCTTGGACAGCATTTTTACCTTTTCTGAAGTTAAAAAGTAAAATATGACGAAAATGCTGCTTATTGCTCTCCATATTTAAAAAGGCACCAACCAAAAACTACTGGGTAGAATTAATAGAACTTTTTCACACACAAGCCTTGCAATATCAGCTCTCATGACATATAATGGTTATGGGGCTTAAGTGTGAAGTTAGTTTCGAAAAAACGTAATTAAGTCCTTTGGCGGGAAAAAACGAAATGACTTTCCGAACAACCCAATAATTCGATTTCAACTATTTTTACGCATGAGATGACATCTTGAAAGCCCTGTTTGTACAAAGTTTGATTTTCATATCTTAATTGCTGCTCGATTTATCTGCTTTAAAGTGAAAGGATCAGATGAAACTTAAAATTGTGTTATATGAGAAGTAGGAGTGGGTTTTATTCAACTTCCTCCATTTGTGGCATAAGTATGCAAATATAATGTCATATACCAAATTTTGTTGAAATCAGTGGAGACATTCTTGAGATATGGGATTTCTCCTAAACGTGGGCGGTGCCACGCCCATCATCTAAACTTTATACGGATTCCTATGCAACTCTTCCGTATCATATTTTCTGCAAAATTTAATGTTTCTAACTTGTTCCGTCAGCGAGTTATCGCACTTTTAGTAGTTTTCAACATAACGTTTGTATGGGAGCTGGGCGCGGTTATTATCCGATTTCACTCATTTTCTCAGTAAATAGATGAATAAAGTATACAGAGATGCTTTAAGGACTTACTCGCAGCAAGTTAGATTGATATAGCTTTAACGGTTTCCAAGATATATATGTTAAACCTATTGGGGCGGGGCAATACTCACTTTTGCAAAAGCTTTTCCCAGATATGCCCCGCCCTACTAGGGTCCTCTATATCAAATAACACGTTTATATCTAAATTTGTTGCTTAGTTTTAGCACTTTATCTTTTTTCGATTAATGCCGTTTTGTGGGCGTGGAAAATATCCAATTACGCCCATCTGCAATACCAAACGTCTTACGGTGACGGAGAATGGTATAATGGAACTTTTAAAATCCGTTTATTAGGTATATGGAAGCTAGGGGTAGTATTTACCAGATTTTTCACCATTTCAACATATTCTTCTTTTCACTTTTACTCCTGCTATAGCAATGCTACAACTTCATTCATCTGTCTGAAAAATACGTTTTCTAGAGGTCTGCAGTTTGGCAGTGGCGACGGCGATAATGTGAGCAAGTGCGTTATCGTGATTGAAGAGCACTTTTTTCTTCGCCAAGTGAGGTCATATTTCTGCAAACTATAAATATAAACTATTAAACTCTAAAAAATATTTGAGATGTTTCACAAGTATATATAGGTATATATGGTATGAAGTAAACCATATAGACGAAAATCATTATTTGGGCTAAGGAAACATATTGACCAATTCAACTTGTGCCACAAAATTTGTTCAAAATGATGAAATAGTTTGAAATATTTGAAATTTTTTCTAACAGTGGACGGGGCCTAGTTTTGAGCGGATACACATTTAAACTACTGTATCATCCCAGTGGATAAATTTAATGTTCCGGGTTTTATCACTTAGACAGTTATCGCACTTGTAGGAAATTCGATCATAACCTTTATTTGGGAGATGAACGTGGGTACCATCCGATTTCCTAAATTTTTATACTGTAGCATGAGTTGAAAAATCGAGCTTGGTTGACATAACTTTAGTAGTTTAGAAATTATGTACATTAAACCTACTAGAGGGCCAGGCTGCGCTCACTTTTCGAAAAATTAGATTGATGTTGAAATTCTTATAAAATTCCAAATAAAAATTATAAATTCTAAATAAAATTATAAATAAAAAAAAAGAAAAACGTGTTGTTGTTTTATTAGATCCATTCATATAATTCGCTGTATTTTATCAAAAAAGAAAAAATTGTGTATATGTGTATGGTATTCAACGAAATGCGAAATGAAAGTTTCGAAAAGGCGCGCATGTACCAGCGGTTAGCTGCGTGTAATAAGAAAAGCGGCTGAGAAGAGCCATCATGAACATATATATGTACATTAAATTACCATACATACGTAGTATGTATCCACGTACTATGTAAATACAATCTGCGAGTGGATGCAAAACTATGTATGAGCAGTGGCGCAATGAAGACTACTTTGGCGCGTGATGATGGGCCTACGACCTTGAGAAATTTTTATTCATTCATTTAGTGTTTGGCAACTTTTATTTAGGTTTTAACTATTGTCTATGCTCTGCTTAAGCAGTTTTCGTATGAGACGATATCTTTCGCTTTATCTCGTTTAGTTTTAATGTCAAAGTAATCAGTATGACTTACAACACATTTTTACCAAATGCAGAATAAATAATAAATCTTCTCTTTCACCCACATTGTTTTGTAATATTTTTAATTATATTCAAGTGCTTTAGTAATATTCATGGTCATCAATGGTCAATTATTGTTGAGATGTTAGTAAATAATCAGTACAGGCTACATTTCTTACTATCGCTTACTATTTTATTAGCGTTTTTCGTTATTACTAAGCACTTGCTGAGGTTTGTAAGACTGTATGTACTTCTATATACTATACTAATAACCACTGTGTTTAACACCACATCCATAAGACGTATTATTTGCGATATTCGTTTTGCGCAAAGAAACCATTCGCTGGCTAATAATTTTATATTTCTACAATATATGCATACATCGTCGCTTATAAAGGTGTGTACTTGTGAGTGTATATGCGGTTGATTGCTACGGCGTTGCATGTTGCAAGTGCTTTAGTAATAATTGCAATTGTGTGTATAAGTTATTGCTGTATACACCATTTTGAGGAGTTTTTTTTTATTTTGCTGTAAATGCTGTGTGTGTTTATTGGACCACCTTTTAAAATAAATGAGTAGGGTAGGGTCAGGGAATGTCATTCAACCGAGACCTTTATAAACCTTATGTGAAGACACCGATAAACCTGAATTTCATGAAACTTTAACATTATCCTTTGGTTGCAGCATTTTTGTACAAGATTGTTGATTCAATTGGACTTCCGACCTCTTTTGCATCTCGAAATTTCGATAATCTGAGGGACTTTTTTTTTGTGACGGCATGTAGATCCTTCGGATATAAAGGTGTTTGTTGGCTGGTGGATATATTTAGAACACTTTAAAATCTACTATCGCTGATAACAATTTGCGTGCTTATAATGTAGAATTGTTTATATTACGAGTTCTAACGTTTTTTCATAAGGATTTCCCAGCCACATCGACAACCTGAACTGTACACCTCTTAATTCTTGTATTATGTTAACTATTATATCGAAAATGATATTTTTGAAAATTCCTAAACCAGTTTGCATATATACGATTCCAACGTCTTAGACCTGAGCATTATCGAGAACCTAAAATTTACTCAGATAACTCTCTTGTTGCAACCATGAACTTACTTACTCTCACTTCTGCTCTTCGAGAGCAACTCTTTTAAGTAAGTGATTTTAGGGAACCCGGAAGGAAACTTTAACCGCTTAGAATAAAAAATGACGATGCTAATGCAGGGACTCTTAATTCGGGCGTAACATAAGCACTCAAACAGCGTTACCGAAAGATAAAAAGAGAAAAGCTTTTGTAGAACAAAAACAGAAAAGTAAAAATGGAAGCGACTTCACAAGTCAGGAATAACTTGCAGACGATTTTAATCCCAACAGCAAAGACAATGAATTGGACTTTTCGAATGTGAGGAAATTCCAACAGTAATAGCACGATTAAAAAAACATCCTATTTATATGCTATTTGCCAAATGCATATTTGCTAATGACAAATGCTATTTGTCATTTATAATGATTTATATGCTATTTATTGTATTCTTTATGGTCAGATGAGGACAAACAATTGTACTCCAACATAATAAATAAACAAGTAGTCAGTGCACCCGCTTTTTGGCTCATATCTTGCTGTTGACAGTCATAACATCGAAGTTGTAGACAATGTCGTCTATTTTGGAATCAGCAAGTACACCGAAAACATTGAATTCCAATTTAACTGAGCAGTATTCCTTAATATCATTTGGAGAGTCTGCCGTTACAACAGAAACATTGTAATAAGACTAATAATATAAGACTATTCAGCTCCGATGGCGGAAGCAGAGGAAGAGAAGATTATCTTCTAGTCCCTATCAATTTTATATTACTGAAACATGGGCTAGCATGGAATTTAACAGTTACAACACGCCTATATTTGTACTTTTATACTTAATGCAAACTTTGATTTCATTATGACTTTTAGTAGATCGATTTGGTAAGGTCCTTCCAATGTATTGGAACTCTTAAGCAATTGAAAACATATATATCAACATATTTCTTCTACATGTGATAGATATCTGAAACAACAGGCTAAGATATTTTCTAACGATTTTTCCCTGAAGCTTCATTCAGCCTTTTCACAGAATGGTAGACAAGAATTCAGCGCACTCGGCTACGGCCATCACTGTAATATTTTATGTCGTTATACTATATAACAGTACATATAATATATTATACCGCTATACCTATATTATACCGTTCCCACGATAGTCGGGTCTAAGTAACATTTTCTGTCACTGCCTTGGCAACAACAACCACTATATTATTCATATATTTGTAATATAATAAAAGAACAATTTTATATCTGTGAATTTAAAAAACACTTTCCACAGGTTACGTGAATTATGTAAGTGCATCTGATGAATTTGGAAAGCCTAATAAAATTAGAAGTACTTACATACGTATTTATACATATGATTGTGTATATGTATGTGTATGCGCTTGCATACCTAAATTTACGATATTTGGATGTATGACATGCGTCAATTACGCCTGCACACGTTTTCCTTAATGACATTTCTCTTTGATTAACTTAATTAAATAAATATACATATGTATGTAATTGTCTGATTTCTCCAAACAAAAGTTGTTGTTTTTGTATTTTGTTTCAGTGTTAAGAAGGGCTCCCATGTAGTACAGTGTGACACAAACACAAATCAAATTTAACCAAAATTTCCTATATATATAGGTCCAGTAAAAAGAAAAATTTTGTTTCCATATATTCTTCTGTATTTCACATTGTATAAGTGCAATGGCAAAAAACATCTCAGACAGTTTTGTGATTGCTTGACTCAGTATTATTTGAAATGAAAGTAAAGAACGACTAAGTTGCAGAACATTTTATACTCTCGAACTTTTGCAAACTTTATTATATAGTATATTCAAGACTATATTTTTATTTAATTTTGGTAAGATGTCTTACTTATTGAGCGATATATATGGTAAAAAGTCTACAGAAAGTTTGAAAAATCTTATATTAGGTATATGGCATATATTTGTATATTAGATATATGGGTACCGACCCTATTTATCCATTTTTGATACCTGACCATATTATTATCAAGAAAGCGTATCCTCTGAATTTCATTAATATGTCTCACATATAAATATTTAGGTTGAGGTAAAAAGTCATCCATAGTCAATGAGTTCCTCATATTCGGCATATCGGGGCTTGGAAAATTAGTCTCCGATTTCGATAATTTTTATATAGCATAAAATGAAAGAATCAAATGAAATTTAAAATTGTGCTACAGAGGATGTCGCTGTGGTTTTAGCCCGATTTTGCCCATTTTCAAACCGTACTCTAAGGATATCAAGATAATGTTATAAACCAAATTTGTTTGGAATTGGTTTGTAGTTGACAGAGATATTGAATTTCATATAGAAGTGGGCGATGCTATACCCATTGTCCACTTTTCATACCGACTTATGTGCATATCATCCGTATAACGTTGCAACTACAAAACGGTTTGTTACTAACGGTGGTTTGTAACACCTAGAACTAATCTAGATAGATATAGAATCATATATATATATATAATCAGGATGACGAGACGAGTTGAATTTCGAGTGACTGTCTGACTTAAATAACAATTAAGCCATTTTGGTTGGGTTTATATCGCATATGTTATTTGAGTTAATTCGTTAGATTTGAATATAAGTAAATATCTCGGACACGAAGCAAAATACAGTAATGAAAGTACGTGAACCTATAACATAAATTAATAAGATACCAAATATCATTGTAATCCATTGACAATTTCGTCAAATACTGAATGTCGAATTCTTCCGAAAAATTTTTATACTCTCGCAACATGTTGCTACAGAGTATATTAGTTTTGTTCACCTAACGACTGTTTGTAGACGAGTTAGATATGGACATATATATATAAATGATCGGGATGAAAAGACGAGTTGAAATCCGAGTGACTGTCTGTCCGTCCGTCCGTCCGTCCATCCGTCCAAGCGATAACTTGAGCAAAAGTTAAGATATGTCGATGAAACTTGGTACATGTATTCTCCGTCACCGTAAGACGGTTGGTATTGCAGATGGGCATAATTGTATATTTACCACGCCCACAAAACGGTATTAATCGGAAAAAGATAAAGTGCTATAACTAAGCAACAAATTTAGATATAAACGTGTTATTTGATATAGAGGATCCTAGTAGGGCGCGGCATATCTGGCAAAAACTTTTGTAAAAGTGAGTATTGCCCCGCCCCCAAGAGGTTTAAATATATATCCCAAAAATCGCGAAAGCTATATCAAGCAAATTTGCTCCGAGTAAGTCCTTCCAGCATCTCTGTATACTTTATTCATCTATTTACTGAGAAAATGAATGAAATCGGATAATAACCGCGCCCAGCTCCCATGCAAAAGTTATGTTGAAAACTACTAAAAGTGCGATAACTCACTGAAGGAACAAGTTTTGCAGAAAATATGATACGGAATGGTTGCATAGGAATCCGTATAAAGTTTTGGTGATGGGCGTGGCACCGCCCACTCTTAGGAGAAATCCCATATCTCAAGAACCCCTTAACCGATTTCAACAAAATTTGGTATATGACATTATATTTGCATACTTAACTACTTACTTAGGACCTCAGTGCCTCTATCTAACTTTTTATTGAAAATATCAGGAAATCTGAAAGATATTGTAATGAAATTTGAGGATTATCTTTCCATGATAATAATGTGCTCTGGTGTCAAAAATGGGGAAAATCGGGTTAATACTTGCCTACCCCACATGTACCTCATATACGGATTTTCAACCTCTGGGTAGACTTTATACCATATACAACGGTAAATCTGCAAGATATCGTAATGAAATTGGAGGATTATCTTTCCATGATAATAGTGTGCTCTGGTATCAAAAATGGTGAAAATCGGTTAAGCACCTTACATAGCCCCCATATACTTAATATAAGGATTTTCAACCTACCTGTATACTTTATACCATATATAACGGTAAATATATGAGTTATCTATTTGAAATTCAGAGAGAGTCTCTTTCTGATAACAGTGTGTCCATATGCTTAAAATGGATAAAATCCCTTTCCTTCACTTTTACTTCCCTTACTATACGAATTTTCAACCTATGGGTAGACTTTTACCATATATTTCGGTCAATATGTAAGATATCTTAGCAAATTAAGTGAACGTGTAATATGGGATATACCATAATTTGCTGCAGAAAATGTGTGAAATCGGTCTACGAATTCGGTCTACCCAGCTCCCATATACTACGTATAATGACTTTCGTTATTCTAGCAGACTTTATGCCGAATATCTCGGTCACTGTGTGAGTTACATTCACAAAATTTGGTGAAAACATGTTCCCTAATATACTTGAATAATGAAAAGAGTTAATGTGATAAGTGGAGATCTTCCTCTATCCCAAAAATGCCCGATATAAGAATTCTCGACTGACTGACTGACCATCTGACTTTAAATCGTTTATGTTGGTCAATATGTGTGATATTTTAATGAAATTAAGTAAATATGCTTTCTTAAACACAGTGTGATTTCGCACTAAATGTGAAAGAAATTATTCTAGACCATGGCCTAAGCCCCTTATTCTTAATATAATGATTTGCTTTTCTCCGGTTGACTTTTTCCTCATACATCTAATATATTCATTAAACCACTTTGGTTAAGTGTATATCGATAAATCACTTTTGAGTTAATTTGATAGCAATGAAAGTACAGCAGTCTATGACCTGTAATATACGTTAATAAGATATCAAATATGATTGCAATCTATTGACAATTTCGTTTAATAATGAATGCTGAATTCTTCCGCAACATTTTTTAATAAAAAGTTGTGCCAGCACCTTAAAGCATATCCCCGCCTCTGATCCTTGTGCATTGCGCGAGTATAAATGTTCAGTTACACCCAAACTTAGTCCTTATTTGCTTTGATTTCGTTTTGTTGTTTTTTTTAGGAAACAAAATCGAAGAAATGAAAGTTAGTATTCCTTCACGGTTGATCTATCAAGGAACCCATTCGGCATCGCCTATGTACCACCATAAATTTGTAGACATCACTTTTCTCGGCCAGCTTCCTCAGGAAGTCAATTCAAACATGAATAAATATGTATACATGGTTGTATGAACGAGTGCTTGTAGAAAAAATTGAACTAAAAGTTCAAAAAAAAGGTGGTGGTAAGTGCAAATGATATCACACAAAAAACAGCTATGCTTCGCAAATCATGGGTCGCTCTATTGTGAGAATATATTTGCATACTTATGAAGTACATATATACACACAGATGGGCTCGTAGCCAGTTACATATGATTGAGGAAAAGTTCAACTTGTCTTTATTACCCGGTTTGTGCGATATGGTTGGGCTATTAACCATAAGCCAACATATGCTCTCTTTTACCAAGTTGTACGCAATACGGTTACTCTAATTTTTTCTTTTTCTATTTTTTGTAAATTTGTTATTACCACCTACGATTTCTTTCGCTGAATTTGTTAAACAATTGAAATTCTTTCTAGTTTATAAATCAACTGCCCGCCACAAAGATGCAAATAATTAAGCTAGAAACTGCTGCTAGAAATTATCTCAAGTGTGACGGAGAAATTAAAGGTTTATGTGTTTCTGAAAGCTCCTCTCCCTGGATCTCAGTATGTCTCAACGTGTATATATATACTTATATATATGATTAAAAAATATGTATGTATTGCAATAGTAAAATAATTCAACACATTTTACATATAAACGCATTAATTTTGATACTACAAACCCACTGCTTATTACATTAAGCAGTGCTCTCTATTGGATACGTTGGAATGGGACGAGGTGGTGTATGAGCCAAAATCATAGCAGCGCAACGGTTGTTTTCCTTCGTTTGTTGGTTTGTTTACCTTGTGGCTATTATTGCTGCCAGCAGCAGCGGTGGTGTTATTTAAAAATTCAATAAAAAATAGGTAAGGAGGGGCTATGTTTGGGCACACACCGCACTTTAGATACAAATAATTATAAGAGAAAGGATATCGCTTAACAGACTTTCTTTTCCTACTATTGATCATTTGCGTTACATTGTCTTCCGAATCTTTTAATGGATGGATCGGAAAGCGTCTAAAGCAGCGTCTAAGCAACATTATTTATAGTAAAACAAGTTTATTAGCCCTTATTTATAATTCAGACTCAATGAAAGGTTTTGTTATTCGTTAAAAAGGTCGAAAGTTCGCCGGGTCAGCTAGTATTTTAACAAAGTAAAAACTAATTTTATCTGATTTCGAAATAAGCTTTATATACACAAGTATTCAAAAAGAAAATTTTTCATTAAGATTAGTCAGACATGTCTTTATTAGGGAATTTTTATAAATTTTAAAATTTATACAATTTTTACAATCACGATTTCCGGTTCCATTATGCTGCTAAAAGTCATCTTCCGAAAAGAATGCTATAATACCTAAGGTAAAATATTGCGCTTGGCTAGAATAACAAACTACCAGCAACCACCATTAAGTACGCGTGTACAATTTGTAACAAAAAAGCATAAACTCCAACGGAACGACAGCGCCGGCGTTGAACTTGACTGTTGGCCGCTGAGGATGCTTTGTTAACGGTTACGGAAATGCTAAACTGACAAAAGTGGCGGCAAGTTGGTTAAATACACCTGCGTGAATTAACTTTTTTTACATACAAGTGAGAATGCGAATGTGAAGTGAATATGTAAATAAAGCGCCTACATTATATGCATTTATGAATGGCTGATTGAGAGACTTCAAGTATTTAAATTTAGGTGAAATGAACTGTACGCGTGTAACGGGCGGAAATGACGGCAGCTTCGGAATCGGTGTCGTTGTCGGGGGTGTAGTGAAGCGTAAAATGCACAAAGTACATAAACAACTTGCTAGTGCAGGCATTTTCGTTACAAATCAACGTATTTTATTAGTAAGCGACTTATATACAACAATAACATGAACAACTACTACTGGTTTATAAATTTTGGCTTTTTTGTCATCACTCATTGCGCCAAATATTTGCTCTCACATATTTTTTTTATATATGTATATTAGACGTACATATATATGACAAATCTGCTGATGGATGCTAACTTGCTTAAACTTTCCTTATTTTCCAACTTTTGAGTTTTTTATTTACAAGTGAATGGGATATTTTTATTGCGCATCACTTTTTATGAAAATGTCAAAATGAGACTTTGGTTTTCATTTGATTATTCATTCATATGCGTCAACTTTAACTGATTATTAGATGCTTATGCAATTTCAATACAGGTTATCTCATTGCCATCAATCCAATAAATGTATGAATTGTATAATATGTATGTGTATATATATATGTATGTATGTATAATAAACATTACCCTTTTAACACAGGGTAGACCACAATTTGAAGGAAAAATTAAATCAGATAAAAACTGTTTATTTATTATAAAAGTGTAAAAATAAGAACTTAATTTTTTATTTACTTCATCCAAACATCTAGAATTAAAGAGTTGAGCTGAGTTGAGTTGATTTCACAAAAGGTCGTGCGTATCTTTAGAAAACTTTGCATTTTATGGTATCAAATAAAAAAGCCTGTTGCTACAAGATCGCTAGTCAATATCGAATCTTTTTACGTTGAGATATGGTTGCTTTGGTAGTAATCATGTCCATGGTGCGAACGGTGTGCTACGCTGGGTGACGCTATGACAATGAATTGCCATTGGCTGCTCTATGCTTTTGTAGCCAATTCAAATTTAAATAAATGTTTGGTCCATTCATTTTTATAAACAGCCAATACATGGATCTACATATATCACATAAGCTGTAAAGTTAGTAGCATTTCCATGAGAAGGTGCCCCTAATCTTCAAAAGATACTTATAAAAATTTCACAGCTGTCAGATAATTGATTCCTAAGATATGGATAGCATTTTAAATGCAGCAAATTTTGATATTTCGAAAAAACTTTATATAAAAGAGTTTCATGTGTTTATGAAATACTACTTTTTGAAAAAAAAAGCGCTGCTGATACTAAATAGTGGCTTGATAAGTTTTATCCGGGTAATGCGCAAGGCGAAGCTGCCACTCGAAAGTGGTTTGCTGAATTCCATACAGGTGATAGATCACCGAAGACGATCCGGCGAATGTATAAAAGAGGTAGTAATGGACGAAAACATAAAAAAACACATAAAACGATTTTAGATGATTGTAAAATGGAGCTGTTCGAGATAGATGTCACTCTAAAGATAGCAAAGTTGGAAGATTACTATAATCGGTGTATTGCCCGATAGCAACTATGCTAGTTTTTCTTTAAAATGGTATTAACTTTTCTGTCCACCTGATATATATCTCCATGTATATATAGTTTATACATATAGTGGTCAAGAGTATTTAGTATGAGACTATTTGTAAATATAGTGTATTATATATATTATTATGTTAATGATGATGATAATCTGGCTGATTCCCTGCTTTGAACTAAAAAAATCAAAAAACTATTTTTGGTGGCGGCAATACCTCGGCAGGAGATTTAAAATTTCATACCATATTTTATATTTCTGCTTTGAAAAGGCAGGCAAAATTTTTAGACATCTCCACTTGTCGGATAATATCAATCTATATCACCATATCCCAAAAGAGAGAAGAAGCGTAGTAGACAGGTAGAACATTTTATAATTTTAATTACCATAGTTAGACCCGTAACACATAAGTAATTGTGAAATTAGAATTGCAGCGCAAATTTATTTCAGCGCAAATTTATTTCAGCGACATAGAGAACAGACAGAATTTATATACCGTTTTCTACTTTTACGGCTGAGTAACACAGAAGTCGAAAGCATCTGACTACACTTTATTTGTAGGAGGTTTAGAAAAATGCCATATTCTGAGAAATTTGTGAATCCAGATTTTCGAATACTATATGATCCAATATGCCCCTGTACTCAAAATACATGTGCTTATTATTCTTATTATTATTCAAGCAATATTGAACCATATTTCTCAATTTTGTTGAGAACTAATAAATATCGGAATCTAGCCTCTCGGTTTTAATTCTAAAATGGAATCGGGACTGCATTTAAAATGTCAAAATCTTGATTTTCTTAGGTCAAGTAACGTAAAATCCTAAGTGTCGTCAATCCTAAAGTGTTCTGAACAACCTTCTACTTGTATTAGAAAAGCGTTAGTTCAAACGTTTAATAAAGGCATACCTATTGGGATGGTCTGATGTATCTCAGTGGTGGGTGATGGTAAAATCCTCTTTAATAGTAGTTTTAATAATTATTATTTAAATGCCTTATTATTATTAATTATTCGAGAATGTGACCGCGTAAGAAATTGGTGATGTCATGTAAATGTTTTACTCCAAATTTTTAATATCCATATAAAATTTCGAACACTTTTCAATGTCATTCGTCACACACCATAAGTAATGATACGGATCACGTTACGCGACACACGAAGCCAGACAGTGTAGTAATAACTTGAAACTTACCCTTCTAGTGTATCCAATAAGTTAAGGCTCATTCACACATCCTTTCGTTAGTGCTTCTTTCCGTCCTTAATTTAGATATTATGTTGACTTATTTCACTGTGCTGTACAGGTTGGTGTACGAGTATCACTTATTAAATGCTTTTAATTGTTGTTTTAATGCTTCTTGCATTGTATTGTATTGTTAATGTAAATCTATTTATGTTTTAATGATTGTTTTAATGTTTTTAAAATGTTAATTAAATTATTATTATTAAAAGTATTTAATACATATAGGTTATATTCTAACTAATTTGTGTGCAGCAATTAGCTGGGGGTTTCTAACAACACTAGAATATTGCGAGTTGCTCTTGTTTTTAATTTTCGTGTCAGAATTCGTACTTTGATTGGTTTGAAGAAGTCAAAAACCCCAAAAATGAATTAGGACACGAAGCGTGACATACGGTCTTATGGGAAGCCAAATGTACCATTATAGTAAAGTTTCGCGGTTGTATTGTTATTACAGCACGAAGCGTTGGTATTTTTACCTTCACCTATACACAGACGTCACAATTTTTCCCAATTTAGAATAAAAAAATATTTAAGTTTATATTTCATTCTTAATTATTTTATTTGGATCTGATTTTCATTTCATTTGTATGAGTGCCTGCGATTTCTTTACACACAAATGTCTGCTAGCTTTCAGCGAGTGAGATATGTGTTTACACGAATTCTAACGCGTAGATGCCTTGGTTATTACAAAAGGCGCATCTTCATTAAATTGCACTCTAATTATATGATACGTATGTGTATTCAACTAAACGTTGTTTGTAGTTCTAATTTTATCATTTACAAACTTTTCACTTAAAGGTAATTGCTAACCAACTGCACACTTCGACTGTTCCATGACAACTGAAGTTCAAATTCAATTTGTTGCACATTTGTAAATTGGGCTCAAAATGTGGTCAATATAAAGCAGTCCAACTCCAACTCAAAGCGCTCAGCAATTCGTGCCGCCAGAGCCACCTCTTTCGCGGTATTCATGAGCAAAGCACGGCGGGGTAAAGCTCATTGAAATCCATAACGCTTGACAATCTGCGTGCCGACGACACTTCAAACGCGCGTGCAATATGGCGCTCCGGCACATGGAGATACTGGTGCAAGTCAAGCGTGAATTCTCATACAACTGAAGAAGAGCGTACTCAGTATTACGAAGCCACCGGCACGTTGCCTGGGTTGTATGGGCACTTCCTCTCTATAACCTGTCTTGTTGAAATTTTACACATTCACTAGACCTGTTGTTGTTGTTGGTTGTGTTGTTGTCGATTGTGTTGTTGCGTATGTGAAGCAGTGTTCGTATTTGTTTGTTTACATGGAAATAAAAACAACTGCAGAAAGTCAAGCCGGCTTTTAGCTGCTGGGGTTGGGGTTGCGCGCTTTATGGATGAGCTGCTGGCAGCTCTTGCAATGGACACTTAGTTGTTTATGTATATGTAAGTTTAATAATCCAAGCTGAGAATATTGGGAATGGATTCATTCTGATTTTTTGAAATTCAATTCAGTATATCTGATTTAATTTAATTTTCTTCTTTTATTCCGGAATTTTTTTTAGGTACCGCCTGCCGTGGTGCAGTGGTTAATGACACACACTGCCTATACACAACACCTGTTTTCGATCCATGTTCCGACAAGCAACATATATTTTTTCTAAAAGCGGTTGGTCCTCAGAAGGTAATAATGAACCCTCGAGCCTATTTCCACAAGAAAAAAACTTCTCATAATACCGTTAACCGTTCAAAATTGGCTTAATACTTTTAGACTCCTCCATTCGAAGTATAACGTTAAGACGCAAAGGACGATTGAAGGGAAATGCTCGGCCAAACATCAAACAAGTGTAAGCGCTGATTATATATATATATTTTTTTCTTCTTTTTAGTTCTCAAAAGTTGCGGTGCTTTCAGAATCTCATCATCATTTTATCCCAATATCGAGTCACTTTCTTAGATTTTCCAATGAAGAAGAGATAGGAGGATAAATTTTGTTTGTTGCAAAAGGCCATTTTGTCCTGTTCCGCCTCCAAATTTTAGAAGATCGTCTACTTTTATTTACCCAATTATTTGAGACTGTATGCACTTCACCCTTTGATGCTCCGAACGATATATCGACGCTGACTTCTTCTCCTAAATGTTTGGCGAAGCTACTTCTACTATTTGAAGTGTTACTATCAACGATCTCATAGTTCTACTAGTTCTAAGTCACCTATGGACGTCCACAAATATACATGTACAATATGTGTGATGTAAATGCATGTATATACATGTATAATATGGGTTTCTAGGGTCATTAGAATAATAATAAATTTAATTAATAAACCCTTAATAAACTTCCGATTAACACCTGGAAAATGTTCCCGTGTTCTTGTGAGTGGACTTTTACGTCGCTGATTTGTGAAATGCATTATTTGTACTTTAAATCGACCGAAGAGGGCACAACCGAAAGCAAGTGAGTTGAGCGAATGAGTTCCACACATTACAAATAGAAATCCAAGAAACTTAAAGCAAACGTTTGTAACTACCTAAATTTTACTGCCGGTTCTTTAAACATATTTATACTTTTAGAACGACTCCGAAATAAAACATTTAAGCAGTGAAAATTTCGAATACGTGGTGCGTTAAAAAAATAACGGGAATGTTCCTCGACTGTGTTCTTCGACTATAATGACATAATGCATCATGAATTCTTGCCTCAAGGTCAATAAGGAGTACTACCTATAAGTTCAACGCCGTTTGCGTGAAGCAAAGCGCATCGCTGAAAGAGCTAAATAAAGGGTATCCCAAAAATCGAGTTTAAGAAGTATTTCGACAATTGAAGGAAGCGCTGGCATAAGTGCATAATATCGAATGGAGACTATTTTGAAGGCAACAACATTAATGCAGACGAATGAATAAATATTTTTGCTCAAAAAACGAAAATTCCTGTTATTTTTTTTAACACACCACGTATATCGCCTTTTTGTTTTTTTCCTCCGTCATCAAATAAGGAGTCGGCTTAATCTTGCCTAGGTTTTTACGTCTTGCCATTACTATAAAGACAAATTTCATCTATTTTGAAAAAAACGTGCACTCCGAATATATAACAGCTTTGAAATTCAACGTAGAATCACTTTGGCAATTCCGAAGTATATGTATTTCTCTATTAAAGAATAAAACTGACAATTTTTCTCCAAGCGTAATTATGCACGGATTTTCAACACACCCTGTGACATCTCTTAGAGTATTCTTAAAAAAATGTTTCGCCCTATGGGTTTTTGGGATGACACCAGTAGCGAATTTAAGCGAAGTAATGTTTCGAATTTACTCGAACTTAAGGTGAACAGGGCCAAAATGGCTTAATTCAAAAGGATGGCTTGGTGATGGTATGGTTTCGTAAATTTTTTCACGGAATATTTTGAGATTATTACATTTGTATGTATATAAAGGTATTTATGTGTGTCCGTAAGTAGAATTGGTCCAATAAAGTTCCATCGCAATTATTTTCATTAACGCCAGAAGAATTCCATAAAGCACCTGCGTTATTGTGTTATTGTTCTGCTTCGAAGCTCAAGAACAAATGTCAAGTGATGGATATAAAAGTATGCACATATGTAAATATACAGTTTGTCAATTAATTGTTTGCAAAACAAAAAAAAAACATGACAAATCAGTTTTACCCTTAGTTTTTAATAACAGAAGTAAATGTTTTCAGTTTTCCTTTTTTTCATAATGCTATAGCTAAATGTATCTTAACTCCAAGGTTGATAAAATACACGTTACAGGAATAAAAATTATTAGTTATGTCACTATTTTTTAATTTTTTAATTTTTGTTTTTCTATTCAAATCATTATCTGCAACGAGATTCCATGAGATGGGAAAAATCTGATAAATATACTTCCCCTAGCCCTCATATACCTTATATAATATAAGGATTTTCAACCTTCCGGTAGACTTCATACGGTATACATCGATCAATATGTGAGACATCTTAGAAAAATTAAGTGAACGTATAATGTTGCATGTACTATAGTTTAATGCCGAAAATGTGTGAAATCGGTGCACGAATTACTCCAGATTCCATATTCTACAAATATTTTATATTTTAATGAAATTAATGGACATGCTTTCCTAAACA
This sequence comes from Bactrocera minax, assembly GCA_021498325.1. Lineage (NCBI taxonomy): Eukaryota > Metazoa > Arthropoda > Insecta > Diptera > Tephritidae > Bactrocera > Bactrocera minax. Next base: position 36,030 of record JAKEEE010000227.1, read on the forward strand.
TAATGTCTTTTAGCGCTATTGAATGAAATGAAATGCGAAAATCATGAATTAAATCGGTCTGGACCGTTGTCTAAGCCCCTTATTCCTGTTAAAAAGATTTCCGTTTCTCTGGTTGACCTTTTCCTCATATACCTAATAGATTTAGTTAATCCATTTTGGTTGAGTTTATGTCATTGTAGTTAATTAGGTTGATTTTAATATAAATATCTCGGACAAGAAGCAAAATATAGTAATGAAAGTACGCGAGTCTATGATACGTAATACAAGTTAATAAGATAACAATTCTGATCGTAATCCATTCACGGTTTCGACCAATAATGAATGTTGTATTTTTTAATATAAAGTTTTGTCAGCACCTGTCCCCGCCTTTGAGCCTCCCCCTTTGGAATAGTATGAAATGTTAGCTCTAACCTTAACCCTTCTTCTTTAACCCTTAAACTTAGCCCTTCCTTACTTGTTTCGTTTGGTTTCATCAACCTGTCCTCACTTAAGTCTAACCGATGTATATTTTGTATCCTCTGAACACTCAAGCACTTCAGTTTTTAAATTTTTACATTTGTGGGGCACCAAATGTGCTAGACCGTCAAATTGAAGATCTAATAATTTCTTGTCAGTATTCGGTCCTTTGGGGTTTCCACATGAAGTTTTCGCTATAGATGAACTTAAATTATATATACACGTTATTTTATCTTTACCAATTTGAAGAGTTGTTGAGACTTTAGACAATTTTCGCCTTCTTGGTATCCCAAAATAGCTGCGTGAGATATTGCTTGTGCCATAGTGTGTGGAAAAAGTTTTGTAGCCAGTGTAAATTTTTGGCTTTCACCATCACAGACGCTTAGATTTAAGGTATACATTTTGTAAGTAAAATTAATACTGCAGAACTCAAATCCAATAGCTCTAAAATTACTCAAAAATTTATTATTTATAAAAAATCCGTGATCTAAAAAATTATTATATTTTTATCATGTGTGGAACATCCGCAAATACTTATATTCTGGATTCTTCGTATTAGAAATATAATGGGAAATATGTATATATATTAATGTGATTGACTCTGAATTCATTAGTCTAAAAATGTTATTTATTAAAAAATATAAATATTTGAAGATAGTCCTAATTAATGGACACGGAGTAAACACAATAATTAAAAATTATATTTCTCCATGGCTTATGCGTGTCAACTTCGTGTTCGCTAAGGAGACGTCTATTTCCGCCTGCCAAATTACATACAAGACCGACAACGGTAAAACCAAACTTTTCATAGTATTTAATATTTTCTAAATAATATGTTCGACAGCAAACAATAGTAACAATAAAAAAATTTCTGGTTTAATTTTAATGTTAAGCCTATTTAAAATATGGTTAAGTATGCACTTAATAAAATAACCTCTATATTTACGCCTTAACATTGCTACTTGCACACAATTTGCAGGTGCGAGAGTATAATCATAACATTATTTTCGTTTTATCTTCCTCTCATCAAAACTTAGCATAAAATATTTTCCTTGACATCCATATTCGTTGTTTCTGACAAGATTTTAACAACAGGTTTCAAAATTCCTTGTGTGTTGTCTATTTTTTGTGACCAAATTTGAAGTGTTCTGATACTAGGTTGTGGAAACCCAATCCTCAACTTGTTTGCTTTTCGGCTTACAGAATACAAAATTATCGATTGAGTAATATCTTTCTCCTTCAAAGATTTTGATGTCAGTCGATTTGACCAACTGTAAACAAAGTGCTTAGGGAAGCTTTTTAAATTTTTGTTAATGATTCGAAACTCCTCAACTTCTCGCTGCAGCCTTAGGTTTCCCTCCTCTATTTCTGAAACATTTTTTTTTAAATATTGTTATCTTCTCTTAAGATTTTTCTGAAATTTTAATGCCAATGTTATTTTAAAAAAACTAAACCATTGTAATTATTAGTACACATCTTCCTTGAGTAATCGAATTTCCTGTTCATAGTAATTTATAGGATACGTATACACACTTGAGCGCTTTGCATTTGAGATTCTTTCTTTTAATGATGGTTCATCTACATTAGCAACAATTTGTTCCGTACTTGTAACATATATTGTAGGTCGCGCTCCTGGTTTTTAGTGACAATCTAGGATCTTTTCAGAAACCTTTAGTGATGTTGAAAGCACAATTTAATATATTTACTCATAAAAACATATTAATTTAAAACTTTCTGACTTAAAATATAATTAACTTTTACTACTACATTGCACATTAAAATAGACTTAAACATAACTATATATACATATGACATTTACCAAACCCGAATTGGATGTCTTCTTCGAAATCATCCATTTCTAAATAGTTGGAGCAAGTTTTTGAATTTTGACTGACCTCCGCATCGCAAAAGATAACCCAAAGCCTTTTTATATCTTCATTTTCAGTAACATGCATATATATATATATATGTACATGCAATTAAATAAATAATTAAGCTTTCGGGCAGAATAGCACTAATTTGAAAAGTAGACGGAGGGGAAAACATATATATATAGGTATTACTGCGATATACTGATACAAAAAAATTTCATGAATTATGTCCTTATAATTTATAACACTTATTCATTGGACAAACATAAAACTATGCAAAAAATCACTTAGGAAACAATCTTCTCAATCGATTGAGTTTATAATTTGTCTACGGTAAATATAAATGCAAGTGCGCAAAGTGGAACCCACTAAAACCAAATACCTTGCTTAGTCAGATAAACAAAAGGTATGACTCTGAGAATTATTAGGAATATTTTTTATCCTTTATTTTTATACTCTCGTAAAATGTTGCTACAGAGTATATTAGTTTTGTTCACCTAACGGTTGTTTGTAACAGCTAGAACTAAATGAGTTAGATATAGATATATATATATATAAATGATCAGGATGAAGAGACGAGTTGAAATCCGAGTGACTGTCTGTCCGTCCATCCGTCCGTGCGTCCGTGCAAGCGATAACTTGAGTAAAAATTAAGATATTTTGATTAAACCTGGTACACGTGATCTTTGTCACCGTAAGACGGTTGGTATTGCAGATGGGCGTAATTGGACATCCGCCACGCCCACAAAACGCCATTAATCTAAAACAGATAAAGTGCTATAACTAAGCAGAAAATTAAGACATAAACGTGTTATTTGATATATAGGATCCTAATATGGTGGGGCATCTGTGGGAAAAAACTTTCTAAAAGTGAGTATGGCCCCGCCCCCCAATAGGTTTAACATATATATCTTGGAAACCGTTAAAGCTATATCAATCTAACTTGCTGCGAGTAAGTTTTTCATCTCCTCATATACTGAGAAAATTAGTAAAATCGGATAATAACCACGCCCACCTCCCATACAAAAGTTATGTTGAAAACTACTAAAAGTGCGATAACTCGCTGAAGGAACAAGTTAGAAACATTAAATCTTGCAGAAAATATGATACGGAAGGGTTGCATAGGAATCCGTATAAAGTTTAGGTGATGGGCGTGGCACCGCCCACGTTTAGGAAAAATCCCATATCTCAATAATGTCTCCACTGATTTCAACAAAATTTGGTATATGACATTATATTTGCATTCTTATCCCACAAATAGACGAAATCGAATAAAAACCCATGCCTACTTCTCATATAACACAATTTTAATTTTCATCTGATCCTTTCACTTTAAAGCAGATAAATCGAGCAGCAATTAAGATATGAAAATCAAACTCTGTACAAACAGGGCTTTCAAGATATGTCATCTCATGCGTAAAAGTTGTTGAAATCGGATTATAACTTTTCTAGCAACGAGATACCCAATAGTAGGACCTCAGTGCCTCTATCTGATTTTTTATCGAAAATATCGGGAAATTATATTGTAATGATATATAGTAATGAAAATTGTACAATATTCTATTGGAATGAAATTGGGGGATTATCTTTATATGATCATAGTGTGCTCTAGTGTGAACAATGGGGAAAATCGGGTGAGCACTTCACGTAGCCCCCATATACTTAATATAAGAATTTTCAACCTTCCTGTAGACTTTATACCATATCTAACGGTCAATATATGAGTTATCTATTTGAAATTCAGAAAGCGTCTCTTTCTGATAACAGTGTGTCTACGTGCTTAAAATGGATAGAATAGGGTAAGCACTTCCCCTAGCCCCCATATACCTAATACAAGGATTTTCAACCTCTGGGTAGACTTTATACCAAATATTTCGGTCAATATATGAGTTATCTATTTGAAATTAAGAGAGAGTCTCTTTTTGATAACAGTGTGTCCAAATGCTTAAAATCGATAAAATCGGATATGCACTTCCCCTACTATACGAATCTTCAACCTCTGGGTAGACTTTGTACCATATATTTCGGTCAATATGTAAGATATTTTAACAAAATTAAGTGAACATGTTATATTGGATATACCATAGTTTACTGCCGAAAATGTGTGAAATCGGTACACGAATTCGATCTACCCAGCTCCCATATACTACGTATAATGACTTTCGTTATTCTAGCAGACTTTTTCCCGAATATCTTGGTCACTGTGTGAGTTACATTCACAAAATTGGGTGAAAAAATGTTCCCTAATATACTTGAATAAAGAAAAGAGTTAATGTGATCAGTGCAGATCTTCCTCCATCCCAAAAATGACCGATATAAGAATTCTCGACTTTCCACCTGACTTTAAACCGTTTATGTTGGTCAATTATGTGTGATATTTTAATGAAATTATGTGGATATGTTTTCTTAAACACAATGTAAATTCCCGCTAAATATGAAAGAAACCGGTCTAGGCCATGATCTAAGCCCCTTATTCTTAATTCCTAATTTAATGATTTCCTTTTCTCTGGTTGACTTTTTCCTCATATATCTAATATATTTATTCAACCACTTTGGTTGAGTTTATATTCCATATATCGCTTTTTTGAGTTAATTTGATAGATATTAATATAAATATCTCTGGCGCGAAGCAAAATATAACAATGAAAGTACATGAGTCTATGACCTGTAATATAAGTTAATAAGATACCAAATATGATTGCAATCCATTGACAAGTTCGTCGAATAATGAATGTTGAATTCTTCCGTAACACTTTTTAATATAAAGTTGTGCCGACACCTGAAAGCATATCACCGCCTCTGATCCTTGCACATTGCGAGAGTATAAAAAGATCATATTTAGCCCTCTCTTACTTGTTTTTAATTAAATTTATTTAAAAGACTATGGCAACCATCCAATTTGAACCAACTTAATAGCACAGTATTTCAGTTGATGTACATTTCGTTGTTTTTTTAGTTTATATTTTGACTTTTGCAATTTTTGTACCTTAAATGGACTGTAGATATATTCACATATGTATTATGACAAAAGGAAAATGAAAACATTTATTTCTGTTATTAAAAGCTAAGCCCACAACTGAATTTTCATGTTGTTAATTCACAAACTGTATGTGTGGATATGTTTATGCCTGTTACATGTTACGTATTCATAGTTGCAGTTAAGGTCATCATTACGATTTGTGGACCGAGAACAATACCAGTCCAGAGTTACACAATTCACAACTTCATGGAATTAGTCACATATATTCTATACTAAATAAATGTACATACATATATCTATTTACATATAGGTAAGCATATATAAGGAAGTAGGGTGAATGTGTACACTTGAGTCAAATTATATGACATACTCCCATGTATTACTAGTGCTGTAGGGCGTCGGGTTCATGAGCTGGGTATATTTTCACACATGCTTGCTCACACAATAACTTCACTTGGTCTGAATTCTTGCCTTTTTGTGTTTGTTTTATTTAAGCTTTTTAACGGTAAACGACTAAAACCAAATATACTGTAAAAATAGTCGCCGTATGGTGGTGATTTTCGTAAGTTAGCGCATTGGAAAATTACGGATGTTTCCTATGGTAAATTGTTTTATTATCATTCATGGAACTTGTTTTTCATAACCGTAAAAGTACGTGTATCTCATTGCTTCACTTCATATTAAAATATGAATAATTAGTTTGCGGTTTTTCCAACAACACTTGTGAGTGCAAAAGCCAGTGCACGTCAGTGTAAACAGATGGGAGCAGATTTCACTCCTAATGGAGCACAGAAAGCCTCTACAGAATGATTTCGTTGAAAGTGTGTTGAAGGAATTCTTATAAATCTAACTTAAAGAAGTGAAGGCTAAGTTAGGTTGCTGGATTCACCATAGCGTTCTTTGGAAAAATGCTTGGCTTTTGCCCAAATTGGGCTTAAAGAGATTATCCAATGTCAAATTTTTAATAAAGGGTGACAATTATTATGCTATTATTATTACGGCGCTACTATCACGAGAGGAATTTACTATCCGAGATATATATATTTAACCTATTGGGTGGCGGGATCATACCCACTTTTACAAAATTTTTTGCCCGCATATGCCCCGCCCTAATAGGATCCTCTATACCAAATAACACGATTATATTTTAATTTTCTGCTTAGTTATAACACACTATCTGTTTCCGATTAATGGTATTTTGTGGGCGTGGCAGATGTCCAATTACGCCCATCTGCAATACCAACCGTCTTACGGTGACAAAGAACACGTGTACATAGCTTCATCAAAATATTTTAATTTTTACTCAAGTTATCGCTTGCACGGACGGACGGATGGACGGACAGACAGTCACTCGGATTTCAACTCGTCTTTTCATCCTGATCATTTATATACATATATGTCTAAATCTAACTCGTTTAGTTCTAGGTGTTGCAAACAACCGTTAAGTGAACAAAACTAATATACTCCGTAGCAACATGTTGCGGGAGTATAATAAGTAAAGAAAGACTAATTTAAATTTAAAGAGTGTAAAATTTTCTGTGATTTTGACATAAATTTTCTGTAAAAATCAGTCTTCCTTATTTATTAGGCAAACTTGTTAAACGATTTTTGGTAATAAATTTAGTTGTAGTATGTTATGGGTAGCACCTTACCCAAATCTGTTGCATTAACACACCTTATACATACTTGACATTAAACGGGCTCACGAAAATTTATATATTAACCTATAGAGGACTGAGGTTCTGTATATGACGCCAGATATTAGGAATACAATATGTACAGCAAGCTCACCATGGAGATCCTGTAGCACTCTCATAAGGGAAGGCGAACAATGTGGTCAGCAGCTATATATTGTCATATGCACGTTCAGAGTTATTCTTGTTATGTTGACATATGTGTATGTAAGAGCTCTTTTTCGTCGAGAGCGCACTGACCATGCTCTTCATAGATACTTTTGATATCAATAAAAATTATTCAGCAAGTGATCTAAGCTATCGCTACTCGAATCTCCCTATAGTCGGGGAATTAACTTCAACCCCAATAAACATACTTAGGCATTTGCATTCATCGTCTTCTCAAAGAATTCCACAAAGTTATAAATTCAGCTGCTGGGAGCAAATAAAAAATTTTTGCATACCCCTCGGTCACAAGGGATTTTTGCGCAAGGTGCAAACTTTCATATTTGAATATTTGTCAGCAAATTTTTTGAACTCAAGAATTTTGGTCTTGTTAATTTCAATTCCATAACATGTAAGGTGATTTTATTTTTTTATTTGTTATACATATCTTTCTAATTAAGACCATTTTAAGATTAAAGCTGAAAACTAATAAAATATCTCTCAGAATTTAAAACGGCAAACGGTAAAAACTTTGGTATCCGCTGAATGCGAAATAGGTAGAGAGAAATCTGAATCTTCGGCTTACCCCAATTTTTCCTGGTGGGAATCAGACCGCGGCGTGTGTTTTTATACGTGACGGAAAAATTCTTACTTTAGACCATCTTCGATCTCGAGCGGTTGCTCGATGAGGATGGCGTCAATTATGATGCTGGTGTGGAATTCGAATTCTTCTGGAACTGGAATTCTACTGGAATTCTTCTGGAAAGGATTTTTAAGAAAGAATATCCTTCTGATTAATCTCCAGCAGGCAAAGGCGGCCTTCGCCAATCTCTTGCTTCGTCTGAGAAGAGACAAGGTCGACGTTGTCCTATTTTAAGAGCCATGGTTGGGCGGTAACGGTATCTCTGAGTTAAAGACAAGGAGCCATAAAGTGCTGGCGGCCGAGAGTATAGGTAGAATTAGAGTATGTTTACCGAGCAGAATTGAACCAAATGCTTTTCTCTTACCGAAAAAGACTAGAGGGCGGCGCCGAAAACTCTTGCTGGTCTCAGCCTACATGCCTCACGACGACGGAGTGGAGCCACCTCCAAATTTACTAAGAACAGACTCTAGACTCTCAGACAGACGAAGGGGAGCCAATATTTTATTTGCTCAGACATAAATGCTAAAGGTGAGTAACTTTTTGATTTTATTTGAAGCGAAAATCTATTTATATGTAATAGGGCAAACTTCACCAAATTTGTGACTGAGGGGTAGGGGGAGGCCTTTGTCCGCTCCCTTTCCTCTACGGTAATTGCACCCCTAATCTCAGATTAGAGGCTTATATTAGTTTAAGCTTGGACGGAATGCGTCCAGTTAGCAAACCGTATAGGAACTTTTGGAGCACTAACTGGGATCTGCAATGTAGAAAGCTTTGAGCAGCATCAATCTATTACGATATTAGACTTGTTTGGGTCGTTGGCCATAGCGGAATTCCTAGAAATTGCAAAACCGATGAGCTCGGAAGAAAGCGAACCCTTACCTAAATCCCATCAGATTGCGAACGAGTCGATGTTCCACTGTCCTCTTGTGTCCTGACACTGTATCTACATCTAGACACTTTCTTCTTAACTGTCCAGCTGTCGCTAGACTGAGGTTGAAACATCACACTTTCGGCGAACCAGGCAAACCAGGCAAACCAGGCAAACCAGGCGAACTGGCCGGAATTTATATTAGCCGCCTCAACAAATTTGTGACTGTCTCTAAGTGCTTTGTCGATTTACGGGAGTCTTTTCGATCCATAATCCAGAGTTAGTGGCATCAAAGGACAGATGTTCTTAGCTGTAAAAGTGAGATCCTTTGTGGCTAACCTAACCTAACCTGTAGATTTAGCGAGCACAAAATCTTAAAAAACCAATGACAAATTTTTAGAGGTTTTTTAAAACTTAAGTTTTGCTGAACTCTGTTATTGTAGGGGTCAAATGAGACTATGGTTGTGAGCTCACGCATCATATTCAAATTTATACTAAACCTCTTTTATTTAAAAGCTTCTCAGCTTTAAGTGTTTGCGATTTAAATTAAAAACAAACTTTTTCAATAATCCCACCAGGCACAAATGAGTAGATATATGGTGGGAAAATGGATATTTCCAAATCAGTGTTGGGGGACATACGTAGATACCAGTAGATACCATATGTAGATATTAGTAATACCAGTATTTTTGTAATATATGCATATTTATGGATATAATTACATAATTTTCAAATGGGTCAATCTGGGGTTTGAAGGCTTAATATTACCCATTAATTAACTTTTAAAGCCAACGAATTATTTTAATACATAGACATCCATATTAATTTCATTTTCGAAATAATTTAAACAATTTTGATTCAAAGCTGAGTTGTCAAGTTTTCGAAAACAATAGCATCTCTAGAGATATAAATAAAAATAGTAAACTTAAAAATTTTAATCACACAAAAAAAATAGAAAAATCATAAAAACCACAATTTTTTAATCAATCAATTCAAAAATTTCAAAATTATTTCGATTTTTTTTTTTATTCTACTCTTTTATTAAAAAACCTGTCAAACTATTTACCTCCCTCCCTCCCGATAATATCCGTCCGTCGCACGAATTTTACTCGTAAGCAATAATAAAAAAAATCGTAATCCAGGATTAAAAAGAACATTAAAACAACAACAACATTAAAATAAGTCAAACTACAATAATGCAGAAGAACTTGGAATTACGTGATGTGTGCAGTTTGACATCGACGAAGAAATTTAATCGCTGTCGTTCCTTTCACTTCCGGTATTTGGAGCTCTGTCGGGCGAAGAATCTGACTCCTTTGCCAGATATTCGTACTAAAAATAATGCAACATCGATGTTAGATTTTTTTGGTGAAAAATTAGGTGTTACTGATTGGTTACTCATCATAGAAGCTCTCTACTACGACCAAGTGCTCCAAACCCTTAGCATCCGCTTGCGCAAGACCTTGGGTTCGGGTGAGTGTGCAAGACTCAAAGATTTCGTATGCCAACATTTTGTTTTAACCTATTGTACATATGAATATTGACAGTGCTGGAGCATTTGGATACGGAAAAGAAGGCACGGCTCTTTAAGCAAAAGCCAGTGATCTGTACTAAGTTCGTTTTTTCTGGTATCGTGGAAGCGGTCTCAAATTGTATTGAATTCAATAAGAATTTAAGAATTCTAAATCTCGAAGGTTTGCCACTCAATGATAAATACGTCGAATCTATAGCAAAGGTATGTGGTTTACATGAGATGACCAGAAATCTTTAAGCTTTGCTTCCTAAAATGTGTCTAGAAATTTTACTTTAAAAAACATTTTTATTTTTTGATTGTGTTTTTTTGCAATAAATTATTCTTGGCGACGCCGCAGGCTCTATCTTCGAATGAAAGCCTTAAGGAAATAAGTTTTCAGCGATCCAATATTTATGATAAAGGATGTGAGGCTATATGCAATACAATAAAATATCTGGAAAATGTAGAGAAGTTAAATTTGTCTGAGTGTGAACTATCAACAAAGGGTGCTGAACATGTGGCCGATATGATTAAGGTACGAAAGCGATAATAAGTTTAGGGGTAGTCGTTTCGTGAACAAAATCTCTTACTTCGAGGCTCTCGTCTATATTGTATCTTTTGCAGATACAAAAGATCAGCCGCTATACAGAAGGTTGGCAAAAATCGCTACGCTATCGGGATGTTGATCCAGACTCTATACCTGGACTGCGTTCGATTGCATTAGCGCGTAATCCGCAAATCGGCGATGATGGTGTAAAAGCAATTGTAGAAATATTAAAGGAGGATGTATGGGTTAAAGGTGATTGAACAACATTGCTATTGAAATATTTTTATTGACTTATAACCTTATATCCTTTCCGTGCAGTTATCGATATGGAAAATTGCGGTCTTACTGATCGTGCCGCAAACATGATCTTGGATTGTCTCGAGGTCAACAACTACATTATTGATTTCAATGTACGTGGAAATGCAAGTATCAGTAAATTCCTGCAACGCAGCATTCGTGAGCAACTTGGGAAAGAAGATGAGGATATGAAGATGTTAGAAGGTCACTTGCAACAGAGCGCTGGTGGCAATGGACCCAATTCGCAGTCCAAAAAGAATCGAGTCACATTGACTCAGCTTAAAGAGCAACTGAAAACGCTCGAGGAACAATTGGCGTTCGAGCGTGTGCTACGTAAAAAGGCTGAGCAGTTGAATGAGAAACTCAATCAACAGATAATTGCATATGAGAACCAAATGGAGGATGAAGCTAATGCTCGTATACCTGAAGGATACGTTGTTGTGAAAAATGAATCCCTGCAGTCTATTATTAAAGAGTTAGTGGATGCATGCAAAAACATTGAAAGCTGGTAATGTAATGTGTTGTATATTTGTAGGCGCAATGACTTCCAGAAGCTGGCTAGCAGCGTGTGCCGCAATAACTCACCACGCAATAATAACAGTCGCTCCAAGCAGATGAATGCGTTGCAAATGCAAAGTTCGCACATGTCGCTGCGAGAAAGTCATAGTGCGAGTATTTCTCCACAACGCCATAACAATTCGTGCCATGGTAATGTTGTTGATAGCGTGAAGAACGTGCAGATGCATCAAGTAATTCCATCGCCTACTTCAACGGTGAAAGAGATGCCCCGTAAGCTTCTTAAAGTGCGTAAAGTAAAAAGTGAAATGAAGTACGTGGAGCCAACGCCGAAAGATTCCTCCAAAAAGAAGGAATCTAAATCGGATCATGAGTTCGCCAATGAGACTGATGTAAGTAGGCAATTCCAGAAGGAAATCTATGATATTTTAGCCACCTATTTGCTGTGATGTTAATACTATACATTATATAATTTTGCTGTTATATTTATTTTTGTATTTATTACACTTTAGTAAGTTAAACCATTTCTTAATCTTAAACATTTTTTTTAATAAACGCATGTAATTTATTTCTAAAACTAACAATATTTGACTACAATATATACATATCATATCAGTAAGTAAGCATATCATAAGTAGGATATGGAAATTAAGCAATGCTTAATATTTTTACGTTTCTCAAGCAGCTAAAACGTTAGAAATTAAATTATGGCATAAATTAATTAAAATCTTTGAATTTAAGAATGTCGTTATTCAGCTCTGTGTAACTAAATTATACAACATACACATTTATTTCTACAAAATTATACCTTGTGTAGAAAAAGACAATTTCATACTGAGTAAGAAGTTATGAATGAATAAGTTAAATTAAATACATACCAACTTTACCCTTTATTTTTAATTGCTACAGTTTCAACTTACTGCGGTGCATTTCGAGACCAATATCGGCGATTCGGCAGCAAACAACTTGTCTCCGATAATGCTACCAATGCCAGGCGTTCCTTCACCATTGCTTTCACAATTAACGGCGCGCATTGATAAGAAGTCGTTGAATAATGGCGGTGGCTGCTCCATTCCCAGCAGCAGTCGCAATAATTTTTGTAATAAAATTGAAATGGACGATTTGTCCATATCCACATCTCGCAGTCAAACCAGCGATGGCTGTTCCAGCGATTCGGATACATTGCGTAACAGTGTCGCAGATTTTCAACCATTAAAGGTGTTCATACGACGCAACAAGTCGTTGACGTCGCAACAGCAATTGCAACATGGTCAAGGCGAGAGTTTGACTATGGACATTAAGTCGCCTCGTACACTTTTTATGGGACTGTGCGATGATTGACGAGGTGACAATTGTATGGAAAAGAAGGACGCAAGAAAGCCCAGAAAATTGCGGAAGTTTATTTTATACTATTTGTTGAATTTAGTATTTTTTTCTTTTAAAGCTGTCGCCAAGAAGTATATAAAGGTCTCTTACTCCTCATTCCTTCTTCCTAGTTTTTTCTTAGGAAGTATAGAGAAGAGATATGTGTATCAAATGTTGTAAAATTACACAAAAAAATTCTCTGTAGCGTCCGAAATATATTTTCATATATTTTTCTTACTTGCAGCAGTTCTTGTGTAATCATTTTCTTAATTCTGTGTATGCGCACATGTATATATTTTATATAATATTATGTTGCAATAAATAAACGTTTATAAAAAGTCGCAGAATATTTCAATATTATCAGCCACACAAAACCGTAAGCACAAACACCATATATTGTTTATTTCAAGGTACTGTGTGCTTGCAATTTGGAACTCGACGCTCAAATTTAAGGAACTACAATAGATTGAAAACATTTTTTTTAGCAATTCAATAAATGGAATAGTAATGTATTTCACTTTAAATGTGTATTTTGTTTGTAATAAGCAAGAACATTTTATCATTTGAATTTAAAGCATATAGTTATTATTTCATTCATGAGTAAATTGGTAACCCTTACGGATTTTTTAATACATTCAGAATCGAGTCCAAAAATTTAACCGCCAAAACCGTATAGGGTGCGACCCTGGCGTTTCAAGGCGTATACAACATCCATAGCGGTAACAGTTTTACGCTTGGCGTGTTCGGTATAGGTGACTGCATCGCGAATTACGTTTTCAAGAAACACCTGTAATTAATACATTATTTTTGTAATTTCAATATAATCTTAGGCTAAGCGATATTTTTACCTTCAAGACTCCACGCGTTTCTTCATAAATCAAACCAGAAATACGTTTTACACCACCACGACGTGCCAAACGGCGAATAGCTGGTTTGGTGATGCCTTGGATGTTATCGCGTAGCACCTGGAGAAGGGAATAGATATCGAGTTAAAATACGTAAATACACGTCAGCTCCTTCTTCGAATTTCTCAACCATCATACATAACACATAACCGACATACATAACATACAGAATCGCATACAAATCGATGCTTTCAACCCAACAACAATTACACACCTTACGATGGCGTTTTGCGCCGCCTTTTCCTAAACCTTTACCACCTTTTCCGCGTCCAGTCATTTCGTTACTTTTTTAGTTGAATATGTATCTTAAATAGTATCAGCTACAACTGCAATAAAAATAATTACACATAAATAAATTATTTTTTATACATTGTTCCATTTTATAATGTTTCATAATTAATATACCGAAAGACACAAAAACTTATAAGCCCTTACCTTGGAGATGCTGCTTTGTCTTTCCACAAATGACGATGTTAACGTTTCGTTTCGTTGTGCGCCTTTTCGTCATCGCAAGCTCGTGTTTGAAAGGGACAACACATAGTAATAACAGAGCTCGCATACAGTATGAACATTTTCTGCGCTTCATTTGTCTACGTTCAAACGTGGACACTTTCGTTGTTCTTCATCAAGTCTCTTCTGGTGTTGCCCATTCCGTTCATACGAACACCTGTAATAGGTAAATTTTCTGCATATTTTTTCATAAATTGTAAAGGATTTGCTAGACTAATCGATAACTGGATTGTTAAATAAAAGTTACCATTTAATGACAATACACTTGTCTTTATTTCTAATTTCCTACTTGTTATTCAAGATTACAATTTTTTACTTAACACTTTACTCGGCAACACTCTAATGAGAACTGTGCCTACTGCCAATCTGGCAGCCCTTATATTTTAGATCGCAACCAAGAGATTCCAACAGCCACTCGAACATTCCGGCAACCACGAATTTCGGTGTCTTCCTGATTCTGGCAAGTCCACGTCGATTTTGTCTTGTTCTGGCTCCACTCCACTCCACTACACTGCACTCCACTCTTCTGACCTCCGCCTAACTCTCATCGTCCCGATGGGACATATTTGCGGTCCCAAACCCTGCAAGCCGTTCTAAATAAACTACCTTCATTTTATTCCTAGGTCTTCCAATGGTCTGTGTTCGATACACTACATCGTTGAGTAATTTAATAACTTGGTAAGGTCCTTCCGAACTACAATGTAATTTAGGAGACAAACCTTTCTCCCATTGTGAGTTATATAACAACACCCAATCTCCTTCAACAAACCCCTCAGAGTTCATTGCCTTGTCGAATTTTGGTTCATTTTCTCAATCATAATTTGCATGCGCTGTCTCACCATAGCATGAATTTCTCTCATCTCGTCCTCTAGGATACTGTTGGCATCCTTAGCATTCTTCTCCAGTGAGGTTAAATTCTAATCCCTTTGTTTCATGTACAGCAGACCGATAGGCCTTCAAGAACAAAGATATATGGGTCTCTCAATCTTTCTGATACTTGTGTACCACTTTCCTTAAATGTTCTTCTAAGGTTCGATTAAATCGTTCTTCCATACCATCGGACTGTGGATGCAATGCAGTTGTATGTGTTTTCCGGATACACAGTTTCTGGTACATCTTCTAAATTAGAGCTGATTCAAAATTTTTCCCTTGGTCAGAAAGTAATTCCATTGGAATACCATATTTCGTTACTCAATTATTGATGAATATGTCTGCTACTGTTTCAGCGTCTTGATTAGGAATTGGGTCAAAACATACATCTTGCCAAAACATATTTGTTTCCTAATTTACTGGTGGGATATGGACCAGCAACATCTATTGCAATTCGCTCAAATTTCGGGCTCGCACCCGAATTGTACTGCTCCATCTGGCCATAACTCCTGGACCTTGGCCTTTTAGCAGTAATGTACTCACCACAATTGACAACTGATTGACCACAACCAAGCCAATAAAACCATTGCTTTAGTTTCTCCAAGGACTTCGTGGTTCCTATGTGCCCTCCACATGGACCGTTGTGCAGGTCATTGAAAAATTCGGGAACTTTTACTTTCAGAATAATCATAAGAGCTCGGGAGCTTTGCCCATACTGAATGCAAACAGTCAGATACCAACTTTAAACTGTTCCACTGTGCCCAGTATGCCTTTGCGACTTTTTCTTCTCAGTTTGGAAAACCACTTACTTTTCTTTATTCCACTCAAAGGTTTATTCTTTTACGTAAGTTCCTGAAGGTTACTAGCTATGTTGTACACAGGCAAATTTCGCAATTCTTGTAAAGAATTGCTTAGGATTGGGCCAATCTTTTACTGCCTCTATCTTTTCACGAGCTGGGCAAATGCCCTCTGTTGTTACATTGAGTCCTAAGTAGCTGACTTCCTTTTTGAACAGGGAACACTTGATGAACACAACACTGAAAGCCGTTTGTTCTTTGTTTTCTTGGTTTACTTCCACTTACCAATAACCACTTTTCAGATCAAGTGTTGCGAACCAATTTGTGCCTGATAACGAGTCCAAAGTGTTATCGATTCTAGATAGTGGATAACTGTTTATCTTCGTTACATCATTCAACCTTCTATAACCAACACAGAACTTCATGTTGCCATCTTTCTTCGCCACAAGTACTACAGGTGAACTCCATGGACTCGCTGATGGTTCAATTACGCCACTTTTGCTAACTTCATGTGTTGTATGTCTTACAATGGTTATGGAACGCAATGAGAAGCCGGTGTTTATAAAATATTTTACAACTTTAGTTCTGCGTGGTTTGGAATCTTCTTTATCAAATATGTTGGAGTATCTGAGAAGGAGTTGTTTAGCCTTATTTTGATGGACTGTCTGTAGTTCATCGCCCCATGCGTTAATTTCATTATAGATGTCGTTTTTATCCATGGAATTTCCCTCGAGATGTGTCTCGCAATTTATCACGGCGTCAATCTCTTGACACTGCCCTAATATAGTTTTTTTTGGAAAGTTCAATTGGTGACTTGAACTCAATACGTACTCTTACTGGAACAAGTTTACCTTGTCTCGTCATACTCAGAGTTTTTCCCCAAAAGCAAATTAGTTGTAATTTGTTCTGCCGTCTCAACAACCCACAACTTGTTTGCTCCATAGTCTCCCTACATCTATTTCTGTTCAAATAACTGTAGTTGTTACCATAACCGAACATAAGTGGCACTTCCATATTGGTATAGTCATAATCCTGTTTTCCATATCGTTTTTGATTCTTTGATAGATATAGCTAAAAAGTTTACTTTTATTATGATTTCCTCGACGATAACCGCTACTACAACATTGTGTAACACCGTTACCTTTCCAATGGTGATTTCGTACGTTACTTCCTCGAGAACTTCAGTATCTTTTCCAGTCGCAATACGTAACTTTGCTCCAGCTAATGGTCTTATTTTTTATTGATCAGATCAGATCGAGTTATGGAAGGTGACGCGCCCGTATCCACAGTCAGTATACGCTTTTTGTCGTCCATACATCCATCCACTAACGGTAACGTTACTTGTATTTTTGCCTACTTGTGAGATGGAGATTACAAGGCATTCATTTGCGGGAGCCGGCACGTGCCCTTTTCATTTCGTATTCAGTTAACGAAACTCTGAATTTTTACATCTTCGACGTACTCCACGGATTTGTGTGCATGAGCCAAATGAGCTAACCTCTCAATCTCCGTAGCAAATTCTTGGAGCGACTGGAGGATTGGCATTTTGGGGGCGATTTAGCAACTCAATTTAGAAGATCTGCTTCTTGTGCTCACTACCATACCATTTTTCTCCTATTGTTAAATAAAACTCACCATTTAATATTTATACACTTGTCTTCATTTATATTTCAGCTAACTAAGTAATTTATTACTCGTTATTTGAGATTACAACTTTTTACTTATAACTTTACTCGGAACTGTGTCTGCTGCCATTCCGGCACCCCTTATATGGTGGATCGTTATCAACACTTCGCCACTCGATCATTCTGGTAACTACGAATTTCACTGTCTGGTTGATTCTGGCAAGTTAACGTCGTTTCTCATTTGCATATTACATTCAAAAAATTTTAAAAAATTCAAATTTTCAAACATTCATTTGAAACCGAACGCCATTGCAATCGCTTGCTGAATTAAGTAGCAGCGAACTGTTACGAACAAGACCAGAATGCGTATCCCCAGGACCAGCAACTCGGTGTCCTTTGCCGACAAACTATGAGTTGTCTCAACAGTAGTCCTGGTATATAAACTCGCAACGTGTTTAGTTTAAATCATTGTAGAAATCTACAATGCAAATGCCTATACAATGGTTCAAACATTAAAGTTCATTCCCTCTTTCAGTTATTCAGCATTTAATACGAAGGAAAAGCTAGAGTAAATATTTGTGTACAATTTGCTTCTGTTGCATATGTGTATGCATTGGTTTTGAAAAAAATTCTTTCAATGAGTTGGAATTTTGGTAGGCGTGACTTTCTGGGAAGCCTTCGTGTATGTGCCCGCACTCTCTCGCGTCAAACTAAGGTTGTATATAAATACGTTTCAACAGTCATTAAGAGTTAAATAACTTTGTATAAATTTGATTGTTTGCTTACATAATTGAATCTAAATAAATAGTATTAACCTTCATAGAAGAGAGTAATCACCGTTGCCTTATTTGGTAAAAAAACCTGTTTACTTATCTGTTACCTACAATCCAAAGGTGTTCGCATTTAATGCATCTCTGGTCTAACATTGTTCTCGACGTATGAAAGCTTATATATATTAGATTTCTCTCGGCTTACATTATTTACATTATTTAATTATCAATAAATATTATATTAGTCTAAAAAAGAAAGAAAAAACTCCTATAACAACAGAATATTGCTTTGCTGCGCCATCTATAAGTTAGTAGTGACAATCAAAAGATTCGAGAAAACGTTTGATGATTTCTATGCTTTCCAGAAGATAACTTAGATTGTGGAGTTTATTCGGAATATAGGCAACTTTGCTCAAAATCAAAATAAAATACGCAGTCTATCTTACTTTAACGCTTGCGATGTAGCTTATGAGCGACTGCCTGTCGGCCTGTTGAACAATCTTTTCCACTCGCACGCATTTCATCGAAGCAAGTGCAATAAGTGTTCTCAGTGAACATAGATCAAATGCGTAAAGAAAAGTCAAAATGACAGCAAAATAACTACGTTCCAGTGAAAAGATGCAACACAAATCTTGTTTGTGCAAAATAATACGGGAAAACTTTATTTAATAGAGCGTATTTCATACGAATTTAGTGAAGACGGTGATATTCATAAGTGAATTACAAAATGTAAAATGTTTTAGCTAAAATAATTCCATTGGTCCTTTAGGATAAATTCGTACAACTTCATGTGCTTGAACATATCACAAGTGCTAAAGAGGTCATTAGTGAGCAAGTATAAAAGTGGTTCAGAAACTATATTATGAGAATTTTTAATGATAACTCAACTTCTGCAACGTCTACATATAAGTGATAATAATAGGGTTATCAATTATTTTCGCAAAATAAAACTAAAATCGCTATAAAATTACTACACTGAAAAAGCAACAACCATCGATACTTGAAGCAGTAAATAGATAAAAATAAGCTCTGAAATAATGTATACACAATGTTTGGAGTTGTGTAAAGCAATAAAGGATAATATTTCATCGAATTCACTGCCGTAATTACATAGCATTTTAATACCTTTCAAAATATTTAAGTAGGTATATATTGTGATAATGCGACTGTTTTCTACAATATATACGAAATAGTTTTTCGTTTATTTTAAAATAGAATTTTCACATATAAATAATCGAAAATACGTCGATTCACGTGCGCCCAAAGTTGTACTGACCTTCTCTGTGCCAGTTTTATTAAAGTACCTGGTGATTAAATTAATATTCCAAAATTTTAAAATGATCATAATCAAACCTTTGTGGCGTGCCCTGCATTTTTGGCAGCAAAGAACAATGATGCTGTTCGCACTCATCCTGATGACAAGTAAGTAAAGTTTATGAATACAAAATATTAAAATTATGTTATTTATATAAATTATTTAATTGATGGAATGCCTGGTACTGCGGCTACTGGGATATTTGAGAACTGATAATGACGATCTTTATAAATGGTTTGTTCTGTTTATTAGATGTCATGAAGTATTTTCTGTGTGCCAAAAACAATTTGATAGAAGTATGACTCCTTAAGAATTATAAATTAACGCATGAAGGAGTCTTCACACATATGCCTATGTGTATATACCTGCACATAACTTCCTGAATGTAATTGATATGATCTTGAATTTCGTTGCAACAAATAACAGAAAATACCGGTGTGCATAACATCTAAATTTTGTAGCTAAATTTTTATGCTTAATGCGGAATAATATCCAACGACAAGTGTGTGTCACATGTATTGTATATTTTTACTATTTTCACTGTTTTCCCTCTTTTAATATTTAAAATTTCAAACCAGTTTGCATTTTTGCAGACTTAAATCGAACCGCCCACTCACTAAAAATAAATGCACACACATTATGACATCATATTGTACTATACAATAGGGATTGTATCCTTAACATAGCTCACAGTAATTCCTTGTTCGGTTCAAATTACCCGCACACTATTTTCTGTAGAGAAAAGCAACTATCGATGTATATTAACTTTTTAACTGTTCGAGTGAATGAAAACCTGCTGCTAGATGGATTGCGTCAGCGCTGCGCTGATGCAGTCGAGGAGAGGTATACACCAGTGACTTTGGGGCATATGATATGCCTACAAAGTGAATATTGTGCTGTTGCGCCCTCTAAATTCTACACGAAAATACAAACTTTCTACACCGAAGATGAATGGGCAACCATACTTATATGGCATTTAATACAGCGGCTGAGAATTTTTTTATAATACATACTATATACACATATAAAACTTAGATATATGCATAAGTAGTTAGGCATATTCGTTTGGTTTTTTTGTAATTCGAGTACTTGATCGGAATGCAACCAACGACCACACTTTTCGCTTTTTATGTTGGGTTTGCATTATCCTATTTACTTTCCATTTTATCTGTTTCACTTCCTCTTACGGCGATCGTTTGAAGTATTGGCTTCACTGCTTTTAACATTACTACTATTATTTTTGAATTCAGTAAAAGTATCAATGTCTTTTCATCTAATTGTACATAATACAATAATACATACTCCTATATTGTGGCATTTAATACATTTATTCTGGTGTTTTGGTTTTGCAGATTTTACGGGTTGGACACAGGCCGCCGTTTTGCCTGATGGCCATAGAATTGACTGTGAACATTTCGATGAAAAGAATTGTACCATGGAGGGTGATTGCGCAATCAAAGTGGAGCACTGCAAGGTGGAGTCCGAGAAGACATCCAGTTGTTATGTGCTATGGACCATGGATAGCGACACAGGTATATATATGTATACATTTCAATACTGTTACATCTTACAAATAAGTCAAAAGAATTATATCTATGTATTTGTGTATATTTGTATATATATGATCCGCTTCTTTTATTGTAGGTGAAACCAAAATTAAAATGAAGGGTTGCTTCACTGATATGCATGAATGCAATCAAACGGAATGTATTACCAGCGTGGAGCCTCGGCAAAACAAATTATTCTTTTGCTGTTGCAAGGGTTCTATGTGTAACATGGAGCACAAATGGATCCCTACCACCACCGAGGCGACAACTCAAGGTAAGCGAGCTTTAAGGTTAACGAAAATGCAATTTTCATGTTCAGTAATTGAATTGGTTATTAAAGCTCGACGTTGCTGCACCTAGTGCTTTGTATATATGTATATAAGCTGTCAATAACAAAATCCGAAATTGTTGATTTTTTGTTTTAATTTACGTCATCAGTAAAAAAATTGGAGGAGACTGTTTAAAATAAATCGAAGAAGCACAATGAACATCATTCAAAATTAGCGCCAAAATGACGAGGCAGTGAAATCAATTAGTCAAAACAACTTTACAATTAGCTCAACTAGTAAGCCGACTGTGTTTGTCCTCACAAGCAACATGTATTTTTATGCTTTCGCAACATATTGCAGCAGAGTATATTAGGTTTAGGTTACTGGCTATTTAGGTTACTGTCTGTCCCTCCGTCCATCTGTGCAAGCGACGACTTGAGTAAAAATTAAGATATATTGATCAATCTTGGTACACGTATTCCTTAGCACCATGAAAGGGTTGGTATTGCAGATGGGAGAAATTGGACCACTGACACTCACAAAATGCCGCTAACCGAAAACCTATAAAGTGGTAAAACTACTAGTAAGATAAAACCTGTAATATGGTACAGGGAAATGCAGTAGTGAAGGGCATCCGTAGCTTAAAACTTGTAAAAAGTAATCATGGCCCCGATCCCTAATATGTTTAATTTACATATCTCACAAGCCAACTAAATCAGAATCGTGATCAAAATAAATCAATATCTGGCAATTTGCTCAGAACAAGTCTTTTTAGCACCCCTCATACACTGGAGGAATGAGTGAAATGATTGAGTGATGATAACCACGCCCTCCTACACAAAAGTTATGTTTAAAACTACTAAAAGTTGGTGCATAGTATTACCTTGATAATTGTTACAGTGTGTAAATGTGCTAAATCGGAATATAATATACTTCCCTTATAACAATGTTAAGTTCCCATGTAACTATTTTGAATTCAATCTAATTCTTTCACTTTACACTATATAACTCTTTTTTACAGTTACATCTACTGTACAGTACATAACTCATGCACCAATTAAGACATCGGAATAAAACTTTGCACAAATAGTACCTTCAATGTATGCCATTTCCAGCAGAAAAATTGTGGAAATTGTAAAAAAACTTTTCAAGTCTTCAAATACCGAATATGTGAACATCGGAGTCTATATCTGACTTTTTACCGAAAATATCAAAAAGCATCTTTATCTGGTAATAAAAAAAAAGGTTAAACTCGGGTCAAATACTTCCCTTAGGTTCCATGCACTTAATATAAACATTTCCGAACTTCGGGTTGACCTGATACCGTATATATCCGTTAATATGTGAGATATTTTATCAAAATTAAATGAACGAATAATGAATATATATTTTGTTGGCAAAATTTTCAAATAATGATTATCGTTATTCTAGTGAACTCTACGCCGAATATATCGGTAAAAAATTGAGTTATCTTAATAAAACTTAGTGGAAATATGTTCTCTAGCATAATTTATTTTAATGCCAAAAGTAAATATTATCTGCTTCCCCTAGCCCCAATATAACGATTTTCGATTTTCCAGCTGACTTTAAACCGTTTACATAATAGGTCAATATGTGATATTTTAACGAAATTAAGTGGACATATTTCCCCAAATATAATGTGGTTTAGGGCTGAACATGAATGAAGCCGGTCTAGACCTTGATCTAAAACCCATATCCCTAATATAATGATTTCGTTAATATGATGATTCGGCAATAAAAATTATGGCTGTTGTACCATCCCACAGCGCTAATATCATGTATATAGATGATTTGTCTGATTTGTCTTGTTAGATTGACTTTGTGACATTTTTAATATAGAGTTTTGGCAACACCCGAATGTATGCCCCGGCTTTGATCCTTGCAAATTGCGAGAGTTTAAAATGTTCGGTTACACCCGACCTTAGTCCTTCCTTACTTATTTTTCTGTGTTGGTGTCTTAAGAGATTTAATTGTTAGATTTTGGTCAGAAATATTTATATCAATTTCATACTAGTCCAAAGCAGATATTAGTTCATATTATTAGTTCTAGATAGATAGTTCACTTTATATTCTCAGGAATATTTGTTCAGATCCTTCGGGTTTTTATTTAAATTATACTGGTTTGCGGACGAATATTTTTGCAGCGTAGATATTGCTATTACCTCCTGTCTAGTTTGTCTGAGAAAGTATATTTGTGTACCCTTTCCTATGTTGCAACATTTTCAGATAAATATGTGGTACTTGTGTATGTATCTTACTTATTAAATTTCGTTAGAAACAAAATAAATATTTACATAAATGCAGATATTTTGAATTCTGCTGTCTTTAACACTACATTATATGTAAAAAATTGATCTCGTTGTAGATAATCAAAATAACCAACTTTAGCGCGTTCCCAAATAATTAAAACTTTAAAACATATCTGAAATATTTCTTTAGAACTTCATAATTTTAATGTTGAAATTTTAAAACATTAACCCTCTAAGTATCATCATAAGCATCTCGTCCCATTGTTTCACGGCGTGAGTTGCCTGTAGCTCAAGTGACGTTTGCCTTTGTTACCATATATACATACTTAGGCGCACATCCCCATACATTTGTAGATACACATATGCAAAATGCTACGATTCTGATGCTGTTGCTCATCCGCTGAAGTGTTTAAATCTGTTAGTAGTTGGGGTAGTAAAAACAACAGAAAGAATTGCAACGATAACAACAACCACAAAAGCCACAATATTCGTGGCACGTGTGCTTGCCCGAACACGCGAATTGCGCGTTGTGAGTTACTCTGCTAGAGCGCCACACAGTATTTACCCCAATTTTTACTTTGTTTTGTTTTGCTACTTTGTATCGTTTGGGGTCCCTGCTTTTCGGTTGCTGCATGTTGTGTGAAACTGCTTGTTTGCTGGTGTAGCTAATATTGTCGTGGCGCATTGGCATCGCATCGCATCGTTGATATGGTGTCGTTGTAGCGCTGCGCAACACCCCCAACTGCCAGCGCTTATGCCGAGTTAACGAACTCGGCAATAAAAAACGAACAAGTATAACAAAACGGCCGCACTGCAAAGTGGATGGCAAAACCATCAGCAAAACTCGCTTCCAGCTGCCTGCATCTCGGCTGTTAGGACAGAGCTCTGTTACTGTGTTAGTTTGCAACTTGCTGCATACATATTCTGTTGCAGTTTAATAGCTGTTGCGTTGACTGTTGTTTTCTATTTTTGTCAATTTTTTTATTCTGTATTTTGTCGTTTCTTCACTTTTTTCATAATTTTTTTTCGTAAATATTAAAAAAATGCTTGATAAGGGGAGCGAATGCCATATTTTAGTTTTCCTTGTTGTAAGGCCTTTTTGTGTTCACTTTTCACTTGGAGCACGTTCGTGTGTTTCTTTACCATTTGTACGTTTTATATGTTGCTCATGTGTATTTATGTGTGTATTTATGCGCTTATGATTGAGTGTGTGCACGAGCTGTTTCTAAAATTAGGGGAGAACTTTCATTTTTGTATGCTTTTTTGGTTCTACTTAAGCAAACATATAAACACATGCAACACATGGACATACAAATGCATACAGCACCCTTCTCCATTTGGGCACTTGAGGAGTTGTTCACCTGTGGTGTTCTGCTGTCGTCAAGAAAAATTCTAACTTTTTAATTTTGTATGCTTTTGAATTGTTGCTGTGACACGTGAATGTTTAAGAATATTTCGAGTTTAAGATTTGAGAACGATTAAAAAATATGCCCTTTAAGGGTATTAAAAACATAAGTCCTTGTCTGGACATAAGTATGAGGCAACCAGGCTTTAAATATGTTAGGCAAGTTGACACCAGCACCACCAACACCACCAACTTTTCTGGTCAGATGGAAATAACTTATTCCACGTCCCCAACAGTCGTGCCTACGTAACGGAAGCGAACCCGGAGTTTTTCCCCCATGGCCAACTTGACAATATTCTTCAAACTTACGTTAATCTTATAACAGTTATCTATATCCTGTTGTAGGAAAGACAGGCTATTTATCGTCGACTTATCTAAGGGTGGGTCAAGGAAACGAGCTGTTACGATACGGCGGTGTCGGACCGTAAGTAAAGTAGTGTGTATGATCAGTAAGGTTGAGTGGCTTATAAAGTGGTGGTTAGTATCATTTTAGGAATGGGTTTTTCCGATAAAACAACAATAACGGTGCTAATCTAATATTTATCGATGGTTTGATCGATAAAATATTGGTTGCTAGCATTTAATTCGTACCAAAACTATTCGACATTTAGGAACCGAATAACTTTAAATTTGTATTGATATAGATAACTAAGTAAGTTTATTTATTAAAAATATTATAAATCTGTTTTGCATGTTCCAACAAGGTTTAACGGCACGACGGATGAATTTTTATAAGACCCTTTAATGTATAGAAATTACATTCAGATTTTGGTTTTGATTACCGAGGTGAAACGTCTGTGGGGTTAGACTTCAATTGTAGTTTATAATTCCTATGGGGACGAGATGTGAAGCGGCTACGACGATTCAAAAATTATTACGCAATAAATATCAATATTTCGAAAAATGGCAACTGCTTAGCATACCTTATTAATAATATGCATGCCTCTCTTTTTCTATACAGTGCCGAAGGAAAAAACAATGGATAATACGAACGTAATTTACGTAATAGTTTGCGCAGTTGTGTTCGTTTGTTTGGCGCTTTTATTAGCACCATTCGCATTTTGCTACTACCGCAAACGTAAACCGACCAATTTCAACGAAATACCCACGGTGAGTTGAACTTCGGCGGAAACTTGTTCATTGCATTTATTTATTTAATTTGCTTGTAATAATTAAATTTTGCAGAATGAAACGGAAGCTACAAATGCTTCGCCACTACTCAACAACCGGCCTATACATTTATTGGAGTTGAAGGCTAGCGGGCGTTTCGGTGATGTGTGGCAGGGTAAGCTGCATAGTCAAGATGTGGCCGTTAAGATATTTCGCATACAGGAGAAGGAGTCTTGGAATACTGAAGTCGATATTTATAAGGTAGAATTTGGTGAAAATCTAAATTATGGATTTAGTGCAGAAAATTTCAACGAATATTTAATACTATGAATTACTAAATTTGATGTAGCTACCACGCATGCGGCATCCGAATATTTTAGAGTTTCTTGGTTGCGAAAAACACACGGAAAAGGTTCAACTGGAATACTGGCTCATCTCCGTATATCATCCGAATGGTTCACTCTGCAATTACTTGAAATCTCACACTCTAACTTGGCTAGAGCTGTGCAAAATCGCCGAGTCCATGTCGCAAGGTTTAATGCATTTGCATGAGGAAATACCGGCTAGCAAGACGGACGGTCTGAAGCCATCCATAGCGCATCGCGATTTCAAGTCCACAAATGTGCTCTTGAAGGGCGACTTAACAGCCTGCATTGCTGACTTCGGCTTAGCTATGGTATTTCAACCAGGTAGTGCACAAGTGCTTCATCTTTGTATTTTAATTTTTAATATTCTCCATTCGTGCTTGTTGTAGGCAAACCATGTGGCGAAACTCATGGCCAAGTTGGCACACGCCGCTACATGGCGCCCGAAGTGCTTGAGGGAGCCATCAATTTCAATCGTGATGCGTTTTTGCGCATCGATGTGTACGCGTGTGGTTTGGTGCTGTGGGAGATGGTGTCGCGCTGCACCGCTGTGGGACCTGTTGGCGATTATATGTTGCCATTTGAAGCTGAGGTAAATTAGTGCTTTATAAATTTGCTGGAAAATATGCCTCCATGTTGGATTTTGCATACTCTTTACTTTAGCT
The DNA here is from genome assembly GCA_021498325.1 of Bactrocera minax. Lineage (NCBI taxonomy): Eukaryota > Metazoa > Arthropoda > Insecta > Diptera > Tephritidae > Bactrocera > Bactrocera minax. The sequence goes on from JAKEEE010000227.1 coordinate 63,347, forward strand.
TGGACTGCGTCCAACATTGGATGAAATACAAGATACTGTAGTTACAAAGAAATTGAGGCCGCGCTTGATGAATACATGGCGTACGCATGCTGTAAGTAACATGTGTTGTAACATTAGATAAAGCTAGATTAGATTTCAGAAAGCTCAAAAATTATTGAACAATTCAATCGATAATCTGATAATCGATCGATAATCTTGTGCTCTATTGCAATCTTGCAGGGTCTGAACATTTTCTGTGACACCATGGAAGAGTGCTGGGATCACGATGCTGAAGCACGCCTCTCCTCGTCGTGCGTCATGGAGCGCTTCGCCCAATTATGCAAATACACGACAACGCCACTGCTAATTGAGAACAACACAAATTGCGAGGAAGAGCGTTTGACTTCCAATTGCTTATAGGAAAGGTATTAAATCACTTCGTAGCGCTGAAGTGATTGCCAGAGCAAGAGAACAAGTGTAAAGGATTGTCAAAAACTTACTATTCAATACATAATGTTAAGGCGATATAAATTAAGCTGATAAGTTACCGGTATACATCATATCCCCGCACGTGTATATTTAAACATATATATAAAGTGTAATAATCGATACATTTTAAAGTGTACATTTGATAATTTTACGTTCAACAAATATTACGATAGGAAGTAGCGTAAAAGTTGGCTGGCAGCTTAAAGTATGTCGATAGTTAAGTTACATAGACGTAAATGCAATACACAAACACATACATACATTCACAAACATAAACAATTATTATTAAAACATACAAAAATAGAAAAAGTTAAACAATTACGTTGAAAGTGCAAAACAGATTTTGTAAGGATTATGCAACTTATAAAACAAACTCTAATTAGAAATTGCACGACTGACTAGTATGTTAAACAAAGAGAAATCATATTATTGTTGGTGAAATCTTTTTATGAATATTGATGTTAGTTTATTGCTTTCAATGTTTACTCATTTCGTGCTACATACACAAATCATGTATGTGCAAACTTATATATCTACCATATATATTTTAGTCTTTTATTGTGTTGCATCTGTATTAATTATGTCCTGTGCCTTTCTCTCTTATCAGTTATGTAATTTCGTTCATCCCCATACATTCGTGCTCCGTACTGCCATTTGTGATGTTTTTGCACACTACCATACATATATACATTTGCTATTTGCAAACACATTTTATTTTCTTCCAACAAAAGCTACTAGTACTTTTAGGCTAAGAAATAAGTCTAATGCAATTCATAATATTTTATAATGCGCAATGCATAGTGATTTTGTACCCCTCAATAAAATTTGTAATTTTATTTTTAGTTCTTAAAAGCTTACGCGCAAGTTTGTCTAAACTTCTTCAAAAATTTGTTGAATTTCTGAAGACCTTGCACATGCATATTTTAAGGGTTTCTGTTGAAATAAACGTAATTAGTAATTTAATTTGAGTTTTATTTGTTTATTTGCTACAAATTGTTTATTTTATTTTTTATTTTGAGTTGTTTTCATATATTTTTATTAACATAACTTAGTATTTTGTTGTTCAATTTCCAAAAAGTAAACTTTACTGTGCCAAAAAATAGAAAATGTATTTTGTAAGCAGTCCCGATTTAATGATAACTCGACCCACGAACAGGAACAGTTAAGTTAAAGCAAGTGTGAAATGTTGTTTTTAATCAATACAATTATTGCATAATTACATAGTAATGTTGCTGTATCGGCAAAAATATTCCTAAAAGAATTTTGAAAAATGCTGCCGAGTTGACAGTCCTTGGTCGGATAAAAATGCGGGTTTGTTCCAGTTACATAGATCCCACTGTCGTCGGAACGGGAAATAATTATTTTTTTGAATTTGAAGTGAAAAATTTAGTATGATAATAAATATAAATTGTGGGTGTAGTGAAAGATGTTAAACTTCTTTGGGTCATACCCATTGCAACATAAAACATAGAATTAATTAAAAACAGGTTAGACAATCATAATTTTCTAAGGATGAGTAGTTTGCGATTACTGAAGTGCGATATATATGTACATATATGTATATACCGCATATCATATGGTAAACCTTGCTGTTTGACCAATGTTTAGTTAAATACTTTTCATTTCACACAAATGTTTTCCTCAGTTTGATACCTCTATTGTAGTTTCTATCTTTCTAAAAAAATATTTCGCTTAATAATCTTTTTGAAATCTCTAGAGCTCTATGTTCATAATACAATATTTTCTTTATTTTAGCCTTTTAATGTATATTTTTTAAGAGATGGCAACACTTCTAAAAATTACTTTAATTTTTAATATCTTAAAGCTTAGTTTGATGTCAACGTTATTACAACGTATAGTTATCCCATCAATTTCATTGAATTAAATTTTGTAAGCTGGTGGTAATCCGAGGAGAATATCGAACAACAAAAAATCGAATCGGCTTCATGATAGCATTTTGTACAATGCGGTTGTGACGGGATTTTATTTAATATCAATGAGAGTAATCACCAAGTAATTGTATTAATTGAAAACTCAATTCAATATTTAGCGAAGTTTAGGTCAAATATTACCCACACCCCAATTAGTCCTTTACTCTATCAGTTCTCAATCCTTAAATGCCTGTACTTACATACATATTTACTTAAGTATGTAAATGAGTAAACTTTTGTGCTCGTACTTATCAGAAAAGACGGGGTACATATTCGTAGAAACGTTACGATATACATACATACTCACTTATACGATATTTAGGTAAATAAATCAATATTTTGACGATAAATGAACGATGATTATTCTCAACAGTACAATATTCACCTGAAAAGTTTTCAAATTAAAGTTTCTGTTTAAAAGAACAACAAAGTTAATAAATAATAGTAGAAAGTAATTGCTACGTACATACAATACATACATACGTTTAAACAGCCGTGTATATAAATAGAAATTAATTTAGCATAATTAAGAGTTTAATAGCTTAAATTAAGTAGCACTAGAAGTAGTATAAACATACATACGAGCATAGGACTTACATACCATAAGTAACAAATACGGAGCTACATAAGTTCAAATATCAAATTAGGTTATTGACGTTTTCAGAGCGTTGCATTTAAGGATTATTTATTTAAGAAGTCTTTTGTAAAAATGTTTGTAGGTAAAATTATTGTTGATTGTTGCACAATTTGTTCAACTGATTTCATCCAGAGTTGTCCTCCAAACGATATGTGAAAACCATTTGTTAAGTTCTGGAGCGTTTTTTAAGTTCAGGGTTCCACTTATCAATTGAAACCTAACAGATTTTTTACAGTAGCAGCAATATCTAAATAAGCCGTTTTCGAATCGCCATTTTACTCGTTATGTATGATTATCAAACTCTTATCAAAAAGTACGCAAAACGTTGCAGAGGTACTTCACTAACATTTCACAATAAAATTCTATTTGATTTAAGTTTTCTAAGTTTTGGTAACTCGAAGACAACTAATAAAACTTCGAACCGGAGCCTATGTTGAGCAACACTATTCTGGCCATATACGAACTGCACTCATAAATCAAACAATAATTTGAAAATATTGCAAGCAACTGCGCATGTAGCTAAATTCTAAAATGTTCTTAATCGATCCCTAAAGAAACATATAGAAAATTAAATGGAAATCTGTAAGACTATTGATGAATGTGAAAAAATTTATTCATTATGCTTTAGGGACTAGTTTGTCGGTTATTGTCGAAAATTTTAATGAATATTGATTATTATATTATTATAATTAATATTGATTAACCTGATGTCTGCGAAAAATTGCTAGAGAAATCAAATACATGTTTATCCAGTTTTGATTAACTTTTATTGCAAACAGTGATATTTTAAGAACTAGTTATTGGATTATACTCATTTAAATTTTTTTTTTGGACTTGGTTCAATTCTTAATGTCTACGGTTGGCTCATATAAGAAGAACAGCGGATACACTTAGGGATTTTTGCAAATTTAATTTACGTGTTTTTTAAAACATTATCATTTTTTATTTCTGGTCGTATGTACATGCCATAAAATCGTGGAACCCTTCTATCTTATGTTAATGTTGCTTTCATTATGACATGAGTGGAAGATAGGTACTATGAAAATATGGTGAAATTATTTGGGAGAACATTTATTCCATTTTCCTTGAGAGAAAATTAAAGTTTTGACTGATTATAGAAGGGGCAGATATGCAACGATATAATGATCAAGATGAACTTACACTCCTATTATGTAAGGCAACAGGTGTATACTTGCCGGTCTATTAGTAATGGCTACTATATCAGAATTATGTTAATATTGGGTACGGCTACTGAACTCAACGTATATTCTTTGAATTCTTATAACAAGGGATGGATTGTAAATATATATACTACATAAAAATGGCGACTGGTTACTAAGTAGCTTATGATGAATAACTGGTTGTCATGCATGATGAAAATTGTAGTGCACGGTTACCAAGCGGATAGCGATACTTCCCATACATAATAGGGGTGTTAACTTTAAATGAAGTAATAATTGGTGAAGCGAAGAAATTGTTGCTTTGCTTTATTTAACTGTTTTTTTAGTCTGTTTTTTGTTCTTTTTTTTTGGAGTTTTACTGGAGCACTTAGCTTTGTGGTATCATCTCCTTTTTGTGAGAGTAAAGAACTTTTTGTGCGGATAATTTTATGCGTGTTTGTGAGTCACACATATGGTTATTGCAAAAAATATCCGTTTAGATTTTTATTGATATATACTTGGTTTTGATGTTCCATAAAAACTAAGGTGACAAGCTGGATGAAATTAGCTTTTATGGGGAATTAGACAACTCACTACTTTGGTTTGGCTAAAAATCTATTTATCTGAGCTGTACGTAAGAGATTAATGTAAGAAGTTCTTATTTTTATTGTAAATTAAAAATACATATTAAAATCAACGAACAGAATTATTTAAATTGTTCCTTATGTTTAATCTTGAAACGACTCTAATTCTGTTATGTAATGCTGCTTTTTTCCTTTATGTTTTTTTCTACATATGTTCCCTTTATTTAGTCCTTGCGGCAAACTATCTCATTATATATTAATTTTCAATCAGACTTTGAGTATTTAAATTTTTGCTGTAAATTTTTTTGAAACTTTCGACTTCACATACAAACATTTTTGTAATTATCTAGTAGCTTACGAAAAGTCTATTTATTCTATTGACTCAGTTTTGGTGCTTTTCGTTCACACATTTTAGATGCCAAAGCAATGTGCAGAAACGAACGAAAACAATATCCTTCGATTAAGGCTATTAAAGTTTAAGAATAAAATAATAATGATTTAGTGCAAATAATATTTAAAAGCAAATTATTTATGGCAATGCTAATATACCTGATTTATTTATAAAACACTTAAGCAGTACGAATCGTGCATAAATGCATAGTTTCATATACCTAAATTTTGAAGCTTGAGCTGCTTTATGGGCTTACAGTAATTCATGCATACTTACGTACATATATGCAGACACGCATGCAAACATTTAATGAAATTTAATAATGGTGCTGAAATGTTAGTTTGAAATTCGTTTGGAAAACTGAGGCCAACGGATATTGAAACAAACTGAGCTTGGAAGTCAACGAGAGAAAGGCTCTGAATTCTTGTAGAGTAAAATAAGAAGAAATATTCATAGCAAAAGAGGAATGACTGAGACATAAAATGATTTTATGTTTGGTTATATGAATTACTTTTATGACTGTATTACAACAATTGAATTGAAATCTGCGTTAGACCGTTATTTACATATCATTTACAAGTAAACAAAAGAGCATCTATTGATATCTATTAAAATACTTTTAGTTGCTCTAAAAAGATTTTATGTGTACTAAGAATTACAAATGTATGTATATCCAACAGTACTGAGTAATTTAAAATTATATTTTTTATAAATTCTAAACATCCACATATATTGATGTATGTGCGTATAAATAAATAGCATTTTATAAGCGAGAGAAAAAATCAAATAAAGATGCAGCAGTAATCTTCTAGTTATCACTTTTGCATTGTACAATACATAGGAAACTATTTTGTAAGTGTAAGTAATTGAAACAGTTTAATTAAGGAAAAAAATTGAAAAAAAACCAAAAAAAACATAAAATTGTCAACTTGTAAATAATGAATTGAATATTGAATTTTCATAAATGTTGTTTTTATACTCACTCATTTACTGTTAGTAGTTCCAAGCGCACGCAGGACTAGTGGTGAGTACTTTCTTCATGTAAAATATTCATACTACTATCCCATGTTTTACTTCTTTGCTAAGCTTTCTCAAACTTAATACACAACTTCAACAGTCTTTTTATTACACCTCGCAAAATATTGAAGGTCTAATAATTTTTACTATTATTATATTTTATTATATATTATTATAATTATATTTTATTGTATATTATTACAAATATAATTATATTTTTATTAATTAATTATAAAGTAATCGGGATAGATTCATCGAGATCGAGGGGATTCAGGAACGGATAAGTTGAGCCAACATTAAGTTACCTTTTAGAAACTTGATATATATATACACAAAAAAATAAATGGATCATTGAGATTCCATAAATTGGGATTAGGTTTCTTATAAATTGGGAGAGCATTTAATGGTCGGATGCGTCCTACCTATTGGTCTTCCTTAACCTTGTTTGTACACACAAATTTTTGAGTTTGCGAGCACACAAATATGTCCTAGTGGAAGATAAAAGCGATTATTATGTGTAAATCCCTAATATGGCTGCCGAATCTTAGAATAATATTTACTTATGATATTTCACCATTTTCAAAGTAATAAAATTGACAATTTCAAAAGAACTATTCTCGTTTGACTATTGACTATGGACGGTTCCTTGACTTGGTTCATGAATAATTTTTTAATGTATAAATATCCTACCCTGTTGATTTCGGTCAAGGCGAAGTAGTGCCGATAAGATGACAACCAAATTCTTTAAATTAATTTTTGACCCTTGAAAATCATTGTATATTCTTTCATTTTTCTTTTATAAAGCACTTATTTTGAATACTTAAATATAAATGCCACATTTTCCTTATTGGTTATTGGTTCAGTGAAAGACGATAGCTGATAAGAGAAGTGTTCCATCAAAACACCATGGCTGGTAAATAAACATTTTGCTAACTGATCAAGCTGATGTAATATTCTCTCAAATAAATATAAAATCCGTAAGTGTTTACTTAAAAGCGCAAATGAGTTGATGCTGATGAAGTATGGTATTAATGCAATTCTTAAACATTTCTCTGTCTTTTCTGTCTATATGAACAGTTAATTTTATGTGATGTCTCCTAGATGTTAACAGAGTGAGAAGGATAAATAAGATGGTTATGAGTAATGAATGACTAATGGCGCTAACATTTTATTTTCGCTAAGGTGCTGAGCGCATGCTTTATTATCGTGATGATTTTATCGATGACTTTGGGTAAACAATATATCATCCAAAAGTCACCAACTTGAAAAATAATGAGGTCATTAACACGGCATATTTGAAATTGTTTCGTTCATTTGTTTACGAGTGTAAGAAGTGTAAGAAGAAATCTTAAGGAATTTTGATTTTCATATCAGTTCAACAAAAATAAATAATTTTGCCGACTTACTTTTTCGCTTGAATATATGTGTGTATTTATCTGAACTTACATATTTTATTAAGAATAATGAGTAAATAATACAATATCTGTTATTGCGCTTACGCCCTTACGAAATTATATCTTCAACGATTTTCTGGTTCATTAGTGGGTGAGATATACGTATATAGTTGACGCCCAGTTTCTCATATTTCTATTCACCGCACTTTACCATAAATGTGTAATTTAAGATATAGAGGATGTACTATGACTGTTCAACGACGATTCGAAGACACCACCACCAAGAACTGCTTCATGATGGAGAATATCGTTAACAAGTGCAGGCCATTATGACCAATAATTTGAAGTAGTTTGAATGTTCCTACTCCTGCTCTTGTTGTCTATAACATACTTCAAACTACATATTTATAGAATCTTCTGATAAGGTTGAACATTTTTATATTCTGCAACATGTTGCACAAAACATATACTTAACGTATGTTTACAATATTAGTAAAATCCAGAAGGATATGCTTATGGTTGAGTGTTTTAAATGTTCCTAAATGTTTAGGTTGCCGTGATGAATTCAGTCATCAATGTACGGTGATACATAAATTACGGCACTTTCAGCAACCAATTACGTGAAAAGATTAAATTTGGTAAAGGTAGACCAGCAGCTGCGAGTCCACCTTAGGCGATTGAGCTCAGGGGGAGGTTGTTGAGGTAATTTTTTGTCGGGAGCTCTCCGTTTACAATAGTTTTATTCTTCCATTGCCTTTGAATATGAAATCAGTATGTATATGTTTACTGTTTCCGAATGTAGTCACCTTCAGAGATATGAGGATCCACTCTGACAGCAGAGCAGCTATGCTGGCCATGAGCTTACTGACTACTGTACTATTAGTGTACTATTAGTCAAGGAGTGTATCATTATTAATTGCATCAAGCTACTTCATGATAAAACTTTTATGGTTGTCTGGGCACAGCGTAATCGTTTGATACTTTAAAGCTTATGAGCTTGTAAGGAAATGCACTCCCTTCTTAATATCATCGAGATCTTCTCAATATCAGAACGGGTTGGAGTTCCGTTGAATGCATGAGGTTTAATAATGGACGGCCAGGCTGCGCTTGAGATCGGTGAGCGCTGGTCAACCACAAAGATTTGGGCGGTTCCAGAATCCTTATCGTCAGCAAGGTTCATCTTGTTTTAGTTATAGGGAAGTTATCTGGAGGAAGATGGGATCGAATTACCTTCGCTTTCAGTTAAAATAGAATTGCGAGTTAAAATATCTAGTATATAATACCTTCAGTTATCCGGCCGAATTAACTGATATAGAAATATCTCGCCTCAACAGATTTGTCATAGGCTCGAAGCGCTTTCACTTCTGGAAACTTTTAAATAATTATTTTGGAGAGTAAGCTATCTTAGTGAAATTTGGAGAGCCAGCCTTTAGGACCAAAATGATTCAAAGTGATCCATTTCTTTGGCTTCCCTCCATACGTGGAATATAAAAATTTTTGAGCGGTTAACTATATGAAAAATAAATGAGACTTCACTGTAAATTTACGGAAGAATTTAAGGTTAGCAAAGAATATTATTTTAATGAAATACGACAATTTCCTATTAAATTATAAATTTGTGTAGATATCTAAATAAAATTTCAGATTATTTTACCGAAAATAGCGAGCGTATCTAATATCCGGTTCCACCCCAACTTAAGCTTTCTTTGTGGTTTATAAATTACCCCTGTTGTCGAAAATAATGAAGAACTAAATTATTCCTGCTTTCTTTGCATGTTTATGAAATATTTTTTGATATATTTTTTATTTGGTTTATACGAAATGATATATATATGCGTTTGTATTTTATATGTTTTAAGTATATATGTATGTATTTGTCATGTTTCAGAGAAGTTTCTTTCACACTTTTTGCTCATCCTAATTTTTATATTAAATATTGCATTAGATTTTCCTTGATATATTACATTGTTATTACCAAATATGTGTACAGGAGAACTACATATTATAAATACATACAGCAGATGCATATACATACATACAAAATATGCCTTTATGTTATTACACGCAGCCAAATTGAGTATATATTATATACTCTATATATATTGAGTATATATAGATTAGTATAAATAGTAAATATTTGTGATAATAACTTATGTGGTATATATATATATATGCACTTGGAAATTAATATGCAACAATACAACATCTTCCTAGTTTAAAGTCTCTCTAATAATGAAGTCTTTATAAGGTTAGCTTACTTTTACGAGTGTTTGCGCTTTACAATCTTTCTTATTCAGTAGTGTTTTCGAAACATTTGAGATTTTAAATCAGTTATGTATATTCGGTTTTTAATAAGGTATAATCCACATTACACCACATAGGTGGCAATGGGTATATTTTATAAATTAAATTGTACCAATACCTGTAACATATTATATTTTAGTTTATGCTTATGATGGCCAATGCATATTTTATATTACCAAAAAAAAATAATAATAGTTTTAGTAAAAATTATATTACAAATTTTTGAACTACATACATAAATATGAATTAATTTTGCATGTGTGGAATATTTTCAAATGCTCATTTTTAAAGTGTGTGGTAATATATATTTACCTCAGTTCTATTATTTACTCATTACATATTTATGATTATTAAATATTTATTTGAATATAAATTAGTATGTAGTACAATACAGTTTGTGATTTAATGCTTATGAAATAGATTTTCGATTTGTAAATTGCCATTCTAATTAATTTAGCAAAAGTATTTAGTTTTCTTTGTACGATATGTTCATCTAGTACCTTCTAACCAGTACAAACATACTGCTTTTCATCTACCTCATCACATATTCAGCGTATTTTCAAATGGTTTAAAAAATTAAATTAGATGCAAAATTTAATTTTGTTTAGCTGACATGAACGAATTTTTTGGTCTGGATATACAATTTTAGGAAATATATATATATATAAAATATAATATATAATATAAAATATTATATATATATTATAATATTATATTATAATATATATAAATAATATATAATATATAATATATAAATAATAATATATATAAATATTATATATAATATATATAATATAATATATATATATATAATATTATAATATATAATTATATAATATAAAATATATAAATATATATATATATATATATATGTATAAATAAGAAATCAAATTTGGAAAAATTATAAACCCTAAAATCATTGGTGGTAATACTTTTTGGAAACCTTTCAAAAAATTAAATTCACATTAATTAAATATTTGTATTACGGTTCTCGAAACATTCCTTTGTTTTAGTGAATTTCTTTTAGGAATGAAAACAAGAAATTAGGAAAGAAACAAAGGAATCTTTCAAATATCAAAAATAATTGCATTTCACTAATTATTTTGACATTCTTCTTTTTAAACGACTAAGATCCGTAAAATTTCATAAGTTTTTATTTCATACGAACCCCATCGACATAGTTGATTTTCTTTTAGCCCATATGAATCTTATTTGCTTAAAACAAAGACTTTTCGGAATTTTTCGAAATTTCGGATTTGTGGAAATTTTTAAATCTCCTCTGATCGATTTAAAACTGAATGTTTGGTTCTCCTTATATAGCCATCTAAGTCTTAACAAGATTGCTCGACTAGAAAAGTTTCTTCGATTCCAATTTCCGATTTCCCTTTTGGTTTCGGTAAATGATTTCTCGAAATGCCTAGGCTTACGAAATACGCCTTATTCGCTCAAAATATAAAATATTATTGAATATATGTTTATGTTACAATAACTCGCCTGTTATTGAAATTAAAAATTTTTAATGATACGGATATATAGACTAAATAAAAATTTAATGTATTAATGTAAAAAATTTATTAATTCACTAGTACACAACCTAAATGTAAAGCATGCATATAAAATCTACAAGTCCACTTACAATGTCACAAATAAAAGTCAGTTCACTGCACTAGGTATTTCATCCTAATTGCTACACTATTATGCAAAAGAGTATATAAATTTATAAATCATTGATAAAGAGTATTGTTTGAGAGATTTTGAAATGTACTTCGTAAACAATTACGAACATAATAATTTTGATACATAACTTCTAACTTTTAACTGGATCAACTAGTTAACTGATATTTTCAGATCAGACTAGCAGTGAAGGTAGTTTCAAAATTTCATAGCTGTTTCTAATAATAATAGTATGCAAGTAATTATATTTATATAAAGTTTATCAAAATTATCAAGTTTATATATGTATTTATGTGAGAAAAGTATTCGAATTTTGAGGGTGAATAGTTCATCTTATAAAGTGTTTCTCCAATACTTTACGCTTTTTTTAGCATTTTCTTTAAAGGTTCAATGTCTGACTTGAGAGCGATTGGCAAGTTTTAATGGGACACGCCAGTGCTAATATTGATAAATATTGGCTTATCGTCGAGGAAATCAACTCTTCAAATGCTTAGTATACTTATACAGGTTATATATTATATATATATGTATGCTCATATGTAAATACATACATGCATTTTTTTAAGGTCATATATACGTGTCTACGTGTTGTATATGATTTTGGTTATATGCCAGTACTTAAATACAAGGATATATCCATATCCTTAACTACGAGTATATAACGCTTAAATACATACAAGTGATTACATGAAAATATACACAGTACACAGATATATTCAACTATACTAGATACATTTGTATGCATTTGTAGCTAAAGTTTTGTATTTTCCTGATAACTATGCGGTTTGCGTATGCCTTTTGTTTGCGTTTCGCTTTCATTGCCTTCAATAGTTGTCACCAGCGCTGGAAACGCCACACTTTGAGCGCAAAATAGCGGCGAGTCGTTGAGTTAGCGGTTCCGTTGGTGATTCCGAATCGCTGCATGATGTTGACGGTAATTTGTTGCCTAGAATGCAAATAATAATAGGAAAAATATAAAAGGAATAAATATAACAAGTTTTAAAGATTTTAGAACAAACGGCCTTTAGCGCTCTACCCACCATTACTGACGTCCAAATCGGGCGATGACAGTTCTTTGGTAAATTTTAAATTAACCGGCGCTACATCGTCCTCCTCTTCCAGCAGTAAACTGGAATATGAGTGTGTTGTATTGTCGCTTCGACTGCGTCCGCTACAGCCACCACCACTAGAAGAATTACGCGACGAAAGTGAGTTATTTCCGGTGCCTGCTGCAGCCTCAATTGAATTTGGATCATCGATTGGCAAGTCATCACCACTGCTGCTGATGACATCTTCCGCATCGTCATCATCGTCGTCATCTTCATCTTCATCCTCAACATCATCGTCATCAATGCCATCAATATCATCATCGACTTCCTCTCCTTCGACCTCATCATCCACCGATTCACTTAGGCTACCGCCCGAGTCACTACTGCCGCTTCGACTACTCACATTCAGTTCGTGGCTATTCAAACCATCCAAAGAATGACAATTATCTTCAGCCAGTCCATATTCATCGATGCCATCATCAATAATACCGATCGGTTGGTCTTCAAAAGCTGCCTCATCACTTTCACCTCCTGATGGATCCGAGGATTGCAGTTCTAAAACTGGCTCGGGTGAAGACGATTTATTATAATTTTCATCACTATCGCTGGCAGCTGCGTCTGTTTGTGTAATACAAATATATTTTTAAGAGGAAATAAAGTTAATTTTCTAATTCTACAAAAATGTCACCATTCTATATTACTTTTTGTGGTGTCGGCTTGAATTTGCGCAACTTACCTCGTAGCTTCTCGATTATAAGCGGGTAAAATTCTTTGGCTGTAGCGTTGTTTGGTTCGTATTGTAAAACTGTTGAATAGTTCGGTGACAGTTGTGACAGGTGTATTGATAGTTGTTGTTTGCAAAAGTTTGCGAATTAATTATAAGTTTTAATTTGTAAGCATTTCAACGTTTTATGATATTCAAATCGAACTTACTCAGTTTGCAGTATTTCAAGGCCTTTTTGTAATCTTTAAGCATCACCGCTGAGAGAAACTGTAAATGCATAGGATGTCGAAGAGAAAGTTCATTATACATTATGCATATCTATTTCAAAGTACCAAAAATGTTATTACAATGTGGTTATTACATTTGAAGTTCCTACTAATTTTGAGGAGAATAAAATGCAATTTTTAATCCAAACGAAGGCGGTCGGTAAATTCAGACGATAAACAGAGCCCCTAGCTTCGTTCCAATCGATAGAGGCCAGTGTGATTTTAATACTTCTAGAGTCACGGCTCCTCTATTGCTATTTCATCGATCGAATTTACTTACAAATATACTTTTTGTAAATAGGTATTCCGGATTTGTCCAATACTATGTTTGATATGTGAAAAGCCGGAGTAATTTTTCCCTATTCTCTTCGAGTTCGGAACTATAAAATTAATAATGTAGGGAGGTTTCGTTTCAAAGCTTGCTCCCTAAAATAAACTATGTACTTTCCCTTGATCTGTAAAATATGTTCTTTGACTTTAAACTTGCCTTACAATTAGGTGTGAAGGTCCATTTGGTTTGACCTAGTTGCTCAAATTATAAAAGAAGTTCTATGCTGAACATTCCTAACGAAATTTATATGACTTCCATTTCGAATTCACCAAGAAGTTCTCTTTGGTAAGACTATACCATCTCGTCTGATCTTTCAATACGATGTTCCTTTATCCGGGGATCCCAATACTGAAAATGTCAAGTTGTTCGGCCAATGAGCTCAACAGTATCTTGCAGTTATAAACGGCGCTGGAATTTATTATTGGTGATAGCGAGTTGCTTTGAGGAGATAAACTGGATAAAATGAAAGAAGGTACAAGGACAGAGCAGTAAACTTCTTCTAACTTTGGTTTTTGAGAACATCTTGGGGAAATCAAACTAATTAACATTTGTGAACGATGGAGCAAAAGCATGAGATGTTATGACTCGACAAACGTTTGATTGCATTTCGGGTTTAAAGTGAAACTTAATTAATCTGTAAAGATGGTTTAAATTTTTTAAGAGGAGTTGTTAAATACCGTAATATAGCTCATTTGTGTTCTACTAGAATATTTTTGATTTTCGTTGGAAAGCACTGCTCACAAGGGAAGATCTTCAAGCAAGCTCTGAATGTCCGTTGCCGAGACTCTTATTTTTGCTGCATAAATCTTTATTTGGTCTTGAATGACTTAACTTCATTAAGAAGACTTTTACTTAATAAACTTTTGAAAATCTCTACTATAGTAAAAACCTTTGTGCTTTTAGTTGTTAAGGTACCTCAGTTTTAACAGAATTAGGAATATATATTACATATACTATACAGTTTCTTCTCATTTGTGATCCATCGTTTGAGTTTTGTTTGGTCGTTTATTATTTCCTTCGCCTTTGTTGAAGGCTAGTCAATTGCCCAAAGTGGCAAGGCAATTGGCAGTCTTACTAGTCGACGTGAATATTTACCATAGTGCATAGACTTGGCAGACAGTAGAGCAAATTGTAAACCTGCAGGCTTATCCGCCATCAGCTCCTCTGCGCTTTTACATCTACGTTTTATTCTTTACTATCTTAATACATATGTATATATGTATACTCACCCGTCGAGCAAGAAACTCGGTCGGGCGCTGATATGCTTTCATCCGCATCCGTGTACTCATGATAAAAACTCTGACTTAGATCCTCGTTGGAGACGGATGTGGGTAGTGGTGGCTGATGAGAGTCGGTGCCTGGAGGCTGGCAGCGTTGACGTTGGCATTGGCGTTGGCTAACCGCTGCTGTCATTGTCCACAGTCGAGGGCCCGCTATATTCATGAATGTTGATGTTGTTGATAATATCTTGTGTTTGCGTTATTTATGATTGTTACTAGTGTTATTGCCGTTGACGTTGTCGTTAAACGATGCTATTGTTGCTGTTGCTGTTGCTAATTTTCGTTAGTGGTGCTTGCATGGGACAGAATATTGTTTGGCTGTTTTCGTTGCAGTTATTGATGTTATTGTTTGGTTTGTCGCTGTTGTTGTTGTTAGTGCTGATTCCTTTACTATTGACTTTTTGGATGGCGGTAGATGCCATTGCAATTCGTTTACATCCATGTAGAGCAAATAGAACATTTGGTAGTTGTGCGTTAGCCAGGAAATTAGGCAATGTCATTGAGCTAATCGGATTATAGTAATTAAATGAAGGGAATAAATTCAAAAGGTTATTCAGAATATACATACTTCATGTTACTGCAAGAGGATTATAAGGATTTAGTCGTTCAAAGTTTAATTAGAATATGATTTAGAATTGAAGCTTGTTGGTGAGTATAAATGTGTTAATCTCTTCATTAAAAATATTTGGGGCCTGAGGTTATGTTTTTACAGTTATTTATGAAATATTCAGCATATTTATATTGCGATTCAATTAATAAAAATTTGTCTTTTTAAATTTTAAAAGTCATAGAAAATATTGAAGGATTCTAATTTCTGATTCAACTGTAATGCATTTTTAGGCTAAGTGTTCACTGTGAGGTTTGATTGATGCCTTAGAGCTGTAATTTACTAATATATTTAGGGTTGAAGGGTTTTAATATTTATTTAATTATTTATGCCCACCGTACGAATTACGGACTTATAATTCTTATTTGTCTCCCCATAAGGTGGATTGTGATCCATGAAACGTCAACGGCCCAAGCCGATATCCGAATAAGATTTCCTTTAGGAAATTCCTTTATTTGTTAATATGGTGAGTGTATCTTACCATGTACTAAGCCGCCATCAATATCAACTATTTTTCTGCATGCTTATCTTTGTACGGTGTTCGCTTATCAAATAATTATACATGTAAAAGTACAGAAACAAAGTTAGGCGAGTTGAATTCGAAACAAGAGAGTGTGGCGGATCCTTATCAAAGTTGTATAACTGTAATTTTTTTCTTCAATGACTAAACCCAAGTTTTCTTTTACAGATTTTAGACAAATTTTAACTATTGTGAATGGCTCAAATTGCAAATTATTGGTCAAATGATATACAAAAATTGTGTTTTTAATATATTTGGCAAAAATTAAAATCTGAAAATAGCTGGTAAAGATAAATCCGTAAATTTTTTAAAAGATTTAATTTCTTGAACTCAATCGTAATCGTTTTCGTAATATCTTGTTTGTTTCTTCTCTGAACTGCCAATTAGCTAAGGGGCTTTCAAAACAATTGAATTTTTATTTTAATTTTTTTTTCCTCCCAATTTCCTACATGTAATTTTCGGATAGATATATTTTTGAATGCTGCCTGTTTGTGCGAACAGCTGGTACACTATGTTTGATTCCGCTACTTTCTTCTACCACTTGGTCTAATCGAAGATGCCTACCTAACTATACATATATTGTTATATTATATATATTCAAATCGGAGTAGCAACATTCTAGCATATAACAATATTTTTTTTTCTTATCTAAAATATGGTATTCGATGAAAAACTGCCAAATCACTTGTTTACTACCGCTCTGTACTTATGTTGGTTCCGAAAAATAAAATACAAAAGTCATCCATATTTGAGATAAAATTGAGGTTCATATTTGCCAAATTTTTCACATACCCTTACTTTTTGAAAATTCTAAAAATGTACAAACAACTTTTGAAAATATTTACAAACTTACATTCGACCTTTGTTTTCTCAGTAATATTCTGTTGTTCTCTTATGCCTTGTGAAAAATTTTCGAGATCCTTTCCGTTACGTATTAGACCAGTTTTGATAAGTTTTTGCTGAGGGTGTGAAGTCTTTGAAAAGTTTTTATGTACGAGTATGTGCGTATAAACGGTTAATATTTTGTTTGCCTTTTTGTGAGCTTTTTCAAATTTATTGCATTTTTTTGGACAGAAACGAGTTTCATTTGTTAGCTTGTCTGAAAGGAAAAGATTTACAATTTATATATTTTACAAAGTGTGTTTTGTGTTGTGATTCTATTAATTACTTTAATATATTTTCATCATTTCATAGATACGAATATTATTTGGTAATTAATTTGAGCCCATCATAAACGGTTGCTCGAATTTGTACGAAATTTATCCCAGAGTTCGTGATTACATTACTTAAGAATAGAGTAGGGAATTTCGTAGCAATACGAATTCTGTGTAATGGGAAAAACCTCCTTCAAAAATTGTCAAAGTTCATGTTTAAAATGTGACTTAATGGATGTGAATGTTATGACACTAAATTTGGTTGAAAATTGGTAGAGTATTTGCTTTGATATGGGACTTCACCTAATATTGGGCGGTTATAAGCACCCATTGTCCAGTTTCTACACTTATTCGCCATGCAGGCCCTTCTGTTTCATTTTTTACTGTACTGTTTTACTGTAAAATTTAATGATTTTGACGTGTTGCTTCAGCGAAGCTAAGTCACTATTAAGAATTTCTAACTAACCTTTGTATGGGGGCTGGAGACGTGTTATTATTTGATCTTCAGGCCACTTTCATACTGAGCTACATATTCCACCTGAGGGTCGGGGGATGGAGAATAACCCGCGGTAAGGCATGCCTGTCGTTCGAGGCCGACTAAAATCCACAAAACGCACCTGCATTTGAAATATTACTTTGCTCAAAATACAGGCTTTAGCCATGTCAGAAATTGTGCTATATTACTTAGCTTGAAATGTATTCTGCACACAAACTTAAAGCAGCATTTTAGTTCAAGCTACAAATGCCACCAGTCGAGAATGAATGGTCCTTTAGGCTACAAGGTCTGACCGGAGACTATAATCTGGTGGCACGGGGAGCAGGGGCACGGTGGAGTTGATTGTCGCTCCATCCCTGCTCATTGCGTTAGGCCCTTCGGGGAGTATCGTGGTTGGCTGTGGTATAACACCTGAATGCGGGTAGAACTGTCTGCGGCGGTACATTTCAGTGTGGAGTTTGCATTGCAACCGGGTGCCCGACCCATAGAAAGGCAGAGGTTTTAGGTAGGCCTCGAACACCACCAAGGTGGTTATTGATGCCATTCCACAATGCCGATCGGTACCGTTGGTTTTAGCGAAAGCTATTATTAACGGGGCGCTGATCGAAGAATTGTATTGATTCCGTTGTGTTTTTGTAACACCGTGGAGTCGAGCTGACAAACGGCAGTGTACCCACGTAAAACACATCGGCTTCTGTGCTACATATTGTGAGCGTGTACTTGCCGC
>JAKEEE010000228.1:0-81060 GCA_021498325.1 Bactrocera minax
AATCGCAAAATTTTGAACATTCCCGAAAGACGAAAATCGTGCTACTATTTTCTCTAGGTAAATAAACCTGAGGCGAAGATCACGAACATCTCTTAATCATTGTTTGCAGAAGCCTACAGATAGTAAACCCTTTCGAACTCAAAGCGCCATAAACTGTGTACGAATTACACCATGCTTGATATTAATGGGCATTACGAAGGTCCCCAGTTGGGATTCCTCTAGGCATGCAATAACAAGTTCAGCTTCGTAATTACTTGTTAAATGAGCAGGAACTTGTTTATACTGCATAGTAGTTGACAAAAAGTGAGTATTGAATTAAAACGGCAACACTCCTTGCACCATACTGAAGCTTATCAGCGTTGCTTTGGAATGCCATTAAAATGGCGAAAATAAAGTGCCTTCTAAATATACTTCTTGATAGCTCCACACGCTTAGGCCGAAATTAAAACACAGCTCGCAGCATTGAGTGATGAGCATTAACGTTATCAGAGTTGCTTTTGAATTACCATAGAAATGTGTTTACATAAAAATGATTCTAAATATTTTTTGCTTGACAGCTCTATTGAGGAATACTAGGGCCTCGCAAGATTTCGTGCTATACATCTTGGAACCTAAAGGAGTTTATAGAGAAACA
Source organism: Bactrocera minax (assembly GCA_021498325.1). Lineage (NCBI taxonomy): Eukaryota > Metazoa > Arthropoda > Insecta > Diptera > Tephritidae > Bactrocera > Bactrocera minax. Next base: position 635 of record JAKEEE010000228.1, read on the forward strand.
CTCTTTCATTTTGACATTTTTCACTAGACACCTATTGGAGCTTCAAAAAAATTTCGACCGGCTGAGGATGCAGGCAACTCAACTAATCGGATAATAATACAATGTCTTTTAAAGCGCGCATAACCTCAATTACGACGATTTCTCAACGACTTATGCGCACACACGGCACCGCCCTACCACCAATTATATGCGCATTAATCCCATTTTTACAGGAAACGAACAATAATGCCAGGCGATGACTTAGCGAAATTTCCCCTCGTAAGACCAATTGCTCCCTACTGCGTGCAGCCACTTAAGAATTTGCCGAAAATTGTCATGAATTCGTTGTCGCAAATGCCATAAATTGTTGGAAAAAATTATTTGTATGTCGCAAAATTGCACGCACCCTTAAAAAGTATTTTTTTTTTTTTAACTTTTTTTACTTTTTTTATTTCTTTTTATTCATTTATTTTTTTTACCTTTATTTTAAATTATTTCTCACTTTTTTTAAAATATTTTTTAATTTTTTTTTTTAATATTTTTTAACTTTTTTATACATACATACATACACACATATATAAATACGCCTGGCTTAAGTGTTGCTGCGTTTGTGTTTGGCACATTAAGATATTAGTGCCGCAGTAGCCTATGGCCGCGGTGGTTAGTGTGTGTCACAGGTTCGAGTGTGCCTGCTGGAGTGGAGGTTGGTGCTTTCTTCTATCATTGCATGCTCATATGTATGTATATGTGTATATTTGCACATTTGTTTGTTTGTTTGTTTGTCAGTGTTTGCTTTGACACCAGATGGCCGCCCGGCGGTTGGTTATTACACTCAAAACTGTTGTTTGAAAAGCGGTTTTGTCATGTATTATTAAGATATGACTACTTAAATGCCTTTGTGTGTGTGTGAATATGTATGCAAACTTACAAACAGACATAATTTAACACTTTTTTGTGCGAATTTAAGAACCATTCTTTATGCCGATACTTTAGAGGAGTCTTGTGAGGGCACATTTAATTATATACATATTTTTTCTATTTTTTTATCTTTTATTAAAATGAAGGGTCGTTTTCTTTATTATTTAATTGAAATTTAAAAAAATGCATTTGTTTGCGCAAGTGCTTCAAATTGTGCAGAAAGGCTGCTTTAATTCTTATGTTTGTTTTGTAATCCACAAACCAATAAAAATATGCCTTGCCATATTTGCCAGAGGAAGCGCCCGAAATTATTGAGCAAATAAAAACAAATGTTTGTGCAATTAATTATAATTATTTCGCGCAAATAAGCGCACCAAAAAAATTGCTTCCAACAACATTTGTGTGCCAGCAGAAGTAAACACTCACTGCCTTCTAAAAAACGACATTAATTGAAATTCACTATTTTTATTAAAACGTATTTGTTGTTTGCACGTGAAATTAGCACACTGTTTAATATGCACAACACGAGAAAATAAATGAATTCAATAAAATAAAAATTTACATTTAATACTAGCACGAATTCTTTACATATTTTGCTGAAGTGAGTAAAGAGTATCGAAATTCGATAATCATCAGCTGTGTTAATCGAAATCCAGTTGGGTTGATGTAAACAGTAGCTGCGCATAAGTGTGTGTGCACACGTTGGTTAAAGTTCAGTGAAAACGTTGGATAAATTAAATGCATTACAATTTAAGATAATTATCGTTTGAAAATGTCAAAAAAGGTGACAGAAATAGCAAAATATGTACATATATGTGAAAAATATTAAAACATTATGTAAATTGACGGGCAATTTTCAATTTAAAATTCTATTAAGGCAAAAGTGAAAAATAGTATAATGCTTTTTAATATCTAAAGCGATAATAAATGCAAATTTAACGATAAAAACATATAAATAAGGTGCATTTGTGGTAGTAAAAGTCAATAAAACACAATTCTTTCATGTGAATTGACAATTTCGGCATGATGAGCTTACATTTGACATCTCATATGCAAAAATGATAAAGACTCATATAACGGTACTTGTTTTTATAAAAAACACTTTTCTTTTCTGTCAAATTCTTCACAATTACCACGCATTTATTTTAAATTTTTCGAAATATGCGCGCAACAAATTCTGCACTTAAGTTCATTTCCCCTTTAACACAACTCATTGCTGTAATTTAACATGAACGGGACAATAGGCTATAAACATGCATTTCCGCATTAACCGCAAGCAGAATGTTGATGACGTGCTGCAATATTACAAAACTTTAATGATGCGTGCAATGCTGTGTAGTGAGCAGACTGAAGAGCTGTGTTGGCAGGCAGAAGTGCATGGAAAGTAGACACAAATGTATGTCATACTTAGATCAAACTTAAATTAACGAATATGAGTGTACATTTGTATGTATGTACTGGAAAAAATGCTGGTTGAAATTTCGAAATGCAGCAAGCGAATGAAGCAGCGTTGCAGCAGCGAGTGAATGTAATGAAATAAGCTTAACAAAATAGTACAGCAAAATACTAGTTAAAAGTGGCAAGCAAAAGCAGCAGTAATTATTTTTTCTAAGCGAACTAAGTGATTGTGAAAGATGTAGTATAACAGCAAACACTTTGGTGCAGTGACGGATGGCGGTAAATGTAAAAAATAGCAATGATTTTTAATTACATATAAAACTGCTAGCAATCAAAGTCACTGCTGGCAGTAAGATAAAAATTTAGCTGTGAAAGAAAGCTCATTTATCATTAATTTCTCCCAAAAGGAATTTCAATTAAACATTTAATTATAATAATTTATTGTTGCTTTCATTTCAGCCACGCCTCATTGATTTGTGTAACCAAAAATTCTTTGCACCGATTCATTAATGAAAAATGCAATGGCAAATGAGACAAATGTCCAGAGACACAGCAGTCAATGAACGCCAGTACAGCAGGTAAGCGAAATAAAATAAAGCGGTACGTATTGCTGTCGCGTCTAATCAACAGGTAAAACTAAAGCTTGATTTCGGTAGAAATATTGCTATGCAACTGACTTATTGAATAATTTTTTTCATTATTAAATTTTTTTTTGTTTTCTTTTATCATTTTTACCAGCTGTCTCAAAATAATACGTCATAAACGCTTAAATGGAGATCATACATCCATTGTTGGAACATATGCGGCAACCAGTTGCAATAGCATATTGTGCGCAGCAGCTGCGTTGCACGTTGCATGTAATTAATAAAAAGAAAAAAGACGGGAAATATATAGAAGCGAATTAAAAAAAAAACAACAATAATTATTTGGCGGCGCGGCGCAACAAAGTGAACTGAGCGCTGATAAATTAGGCTGAAGCAAACAAAGACATGAGGAATTTCAATTTCGGCGGAATTTTTAATGTGCAACTGTATGTGTACATACAAAACGCATTGTTTGCAAGCAACCAATATTATTTCTATGCGATTGGTGCGCTTGTGGCCGCAATTACAAATTATTCAAGCATAATTAGTTGGCTATTTGTAGGCGGAGATGTGGAAAATTAAAAGTAAATACAAAATACAAAAATACACAAACATATTTATGTATCCAAGCGCGTTTTACACATTCCCCAGGCAACTACCGATCGCCAATACTTCCTTTTCTCGCCATGCTCATAAGCTGTAAGCAGTGATTTATCTCAGGTGTATACTACGGCACAAAAGAATTCTGATGGTGTTCCGGTTGTATGAATGCGGCTTTTGTTTGCTTTAAAATGCCATATCCGATTATGGATTTTTGGTTGCTTGTGGATTAAAGTGTTTTTGTAGTGAAGGAAGGCATGGCAATTGTGAGAGCGGATGCCAAAAGCGAGAATGCTGAAAAAATTATGCCAAACCGGATGCAGCGTTGTGGGAAATACCCCGAATAGCGGTGCAAAATGCATGCAAAACAATTGTTGGTGGTAAACAAAAAAATAAAAAAATAAAAAAGAATTAAAAAAATTTTTTTTAATTAAAAAAAATAAATTAAAATAAAAATTAAAATAATTAAGCACTTTTTAAAGCGAAGAACGTTTTCTATGTTTTCAAATATTATATGCAAAAATAAAAATAAAAATATTAATAAAAAATTGAAAGTAAGCACACTAATTTGCAAAATAAATTTGTGAAACCAAACGAAAATCAATTTCGTTTGATTTATTCGAAACCCGCATGCCGCATGGCGCACAATTCGATGAAATGCGCGACGAATTCTACTTAAAAATAGTCAGACTGACCCATATAGATCAACATACGCATATACCTGCTACTCTACAGAGATCAAACACACATTGCTGCTGTCGTCTGTGAATGTCAAATGGCGCAGCAAGAGTAGAAGACAAAAGAAGTTAGTGAATAACCATTTTAGCTGTTAGTGTGCAAAAAGTAAATAAACAAAAGTCAACTTTCAGCTGAGTCATAGCAAGAGTATGACACTGGAAGTGTATAATGTCGCGGCTTAAGTGCTCGTGCACTGACAGCTGAGGTTGAAAACCAGATTTAAATGGCGCGTTTTTACCACTTATGTGCCCTTTGGTATTTGAAAGCAAGGTAAATATCAATAATAATTGTTAATAAATTTTTTGGATTTGGAATAAGTATTTGTGCTTAAAATTTTTTTTTAATTTTAGTTAATGCTTCACATTTAATTTTCAATTTATATTATTATTAAAAATTAAAAATGTAAGTATACACATATTTGTTTTTTATTTAAAATAAATTTTGTTTAATAAAAAAAAAATGCGATTTTTTTAACTTTTCATCGAATTTAAAATAATTTGTTTTATTTTCTGTTATTATTTATTTAATACATTTTTACATGTTTTTTATTTTACATATTTATATTTATTTTTTTTTTTAATTTAATTTAATTTAATTTTTAACGAAATTTTAAATTTACTTGCTTACTTATTATTTTACTTATTACTTATTATTTACATATTACCTTTCAGCTTTATGGTTTGATTATTAATATTATTATTATAAAATTTTTTTATTTTATATTATTCTATTCCGAATATATATATATTCTGTATATCCGAAAATTCTTTTTCTTCTTTTTTGAAAAAAAAAAATAAAAATTATTTCTTTTTGAAATTTGAAATTGTTTTTGATCAATCAATTCCTCAGGCATTTGTAGCCTTTTGTTTGGTTATTACATAAGCACACATTAAAGTAAGCAAATTAGCATTATTATTGTTGCAAACAGGTTTTAAGCATCACACACGATTCCTAAGTAAACATTTTTATGCCTTTTTAGATCAAATCTAGTCAGACATGTTTCGTTTTCATTCACGCAGTTATTTATATAGATATGAGCACACTTTGGGCAGTCGCTAGTTAATCACCGTTAGTATTAAAAACAAGATTTTTTATGAATCATTACTATGTGTATGCGGTGCCGATGTTTTTTGTATGCATATTTATCGAAATTTTTTTTTGTTAAACTTATTGCATTAAATAGTTACAATTCTAATAAGTTTTACTAATTTATAAAAATACTTCTACTTTATTAGAAACCTTAAAAATTAATAAAACTCAATTTTAAATTCAGTCATATTCTTTATTAATACTTTTTAAGTTTGTTGATGTTTTTGAGGGTTATTAATTCATTAGAATAAATCTTTGTTTAATTTTTCTATATACAAGAGTTTAATTAAACATCTATAGTAAGGTGTAAACGCCATATTATGTTTTTAAAATATTTTATATTTTAATTTAAAACTACTGAATTACTTTACACTTTTATTTAAAAGAGCTTAGCTCAGTTTTTTAATTTTTAATTTTTTTTTTACATTTTACAAAGTCATTTATTTATTCTTAATTTAATTTATATTTTAGTATTTTTTCTTCTATAATATCTTTTTATAAGATTTTAAATGTTTATTTAAGTTAATTTTTCATTATCACTTTTTTAATTTTCATAGAAATTTTCATCTTAATAATTTAAATTTTTATATTTATTAATTATTTTAAAAATGTGATATTATTATGAAAATTTAAATATCTTTATGAAAATTAAAAAAGTGATAATGAAGAATTAATTAAAATCAAATTGTTTTTGTTAAAAAAAATTTTCTACCAACTACCAACTTACTTTTCTTAAAAAAAATTTCGCTGTATATTTCTTCCATTACCAATTATGTAATTAAAAGTGAATATTATAGCTATACCCAGTACGTACAGAAATACATACATACACATGTAATTACTTGATAAGTAACGGTGAAATCAATTTTTTCTCCCGCCTGTGCAGTACGTGCTGAATATTGTAGAAAACTGTTAAGTAAGCACATATTAGAATTACGAATAATTTTTATCTATAAACAAATACAAAAACATAATGAAAATAAAATAAAATAAAATATAAGTACACATACAATTACAAATACAATTACAATTTAATTTTCTACAATTTTCACTCTTTATTAGGTGGTCTTCTCCACTGTAGTACCTCAATTTATCAGCAGTATTGAATTTTAATACTTTTTGCAGTTTTTTTTTCAATTTTTTCTGGCATAATGTGTTCTCATCGAACAACTTTTCTTATAAAAACAACAACAACAAATATTAAATTATTCATCAATTGCGTTCTAATATTTCAGCAAAAGCTGTTTTAGAAGACACGTAAATAGATGCTAGAGTGAAGAGATTTATTGGGCAGAAATATGCACACATACACACATACATTACATTTACATTATTCACACAGAAATTCAGGAATTTCGGGATTTTAGGGATCCTGAAACACAATTGTATTATTCTGTCGCATTTTTAGTATAAATATATTTCAAATTTCAATCGCATCTAATAAAATCGGAATCCCGAAAAATTGTGATAGTCCCGAAATTTTATTTCATAGTCCCGAAATCTCAAATTAAGTAATTCAAAAGCTAACAAATTTCTGAAAGTAAAATTTGTAAAATATGTTGAAACCGACAGTAACAGTAGTTAACAGGCGGTATAATAACATTTTATAATTATAATTTTTTACAACAACAATCGGTTTATTAAACCTTTTATTCACACCAGACTGTCAATTCAGAGGTCTGCTATGACAATGACGTGAACTTAATTGGATTTTGGTATATTCTATTATTGTTATTTTAAGTCCTTTTCAAAGTTGAAAGGCAAGGCACATACAAACATAAGCGCAACTGAAAATTGACATACGTGAAAGTAAGCAAAAAGCAGCTTAAAGTGTTAAACAAAATATTATTTCATTCTTTTGTGTTAAGATTTTCGAAATCGAAATGAATTATGAAAAGCGACGCAGGTGGTGATAGTCGTGTGAAGTAATCGTATTATGACACTGCAATTACTATGATTTTCATGAAATACATACGCAACAACAATAATGTATATAATACTAGCTTTATAGCAAAGTTAATTAAGTGAAAAATTTATACAAATTCACATAAGTGTGGCAATATCTAAGATTTGAATGGGAAAATACTAAATGCGTATATATATCGATAGATCGATATATATATATATATATACACAGATATAGATATCGATATCGGGATCGATAGTGAATTTTCGGGACCAGCACTTTTGAGATCAAAAACGATTTACAAGCATATTTAAGTAACATAAACTTGTAAATTGATTTTAAAAACTGTTAATATAAGAACTTTTCGAATTTCGGGATGGAAATAACTGTTATTAAAATATATTTCGGTACTAACAACCTTGACATTAGAAAAATGTTTCTTTCATATATAACACATCATAAAACATCATGCAGCTATTGATTTAAGCATTAACCTAGATAAATTCTCGAATTCAAGACCTATTACTAAATTTCGGGACTGTTCCATTTAAGGTTAGAAATAGTTTTCGTACCCAAATAACACAAACAATTTTTATTTTATACATAACATATAAAAAATGCTTGTAGTTACAGTCTCAAACCTTAATTGAAAGAACTTTTTGAATTCAAGACAGATTATTTAATTTCGGGACTAGTAAATTTGAGGTTAAAAATGGTTTTAATGCTTAAAAACTGCGAAAAATTCTCTGAAAGCTTTGTGCAAAAACCTTAAATGCCGAAAAATTTTCGTTTCGGGACCAAAATAATGCACGAATATATAGTTTGAGACCCGTTTTTTTAACTTAGTAAAATTTTTAATTATTTTGAGGTTAGCATACACATAAAAGACTCCCCCGAATTTTTGCTCATTACATCGTTTAAAAAAATGCGAAGTTTAATACGAGTAGCTTAAAAATTACTCAAATATAAGGCCATATAATCAGCACAAGTGTGATCTAAAAGCCGAAGAAAACAAGCAACTTATCTTATCACTGAAAAGTAAACATAAGAAACCATTGATATCGATAAGCCATGCAAGCATTAAAAAAAAAAAAACAAAAAAAAAAAATTCAGAAAAATATTTATTTAGCAAAAAGAGTTTAGTAAGAAATGTGGCGCCCAATTTTGTTGGACTTTTTTACCCGATTTTATACCCGTTTTGCCGAAAGCCATATTAGTTCATTGTGCCCCTATAAACTCACATTTGTATTCGGAAAGCAAAACATGCTTTGCCGCAACAAAACTCTGCTTTGTCTGTTATCAAAACTATGCACTTCGGCTCTTACGTTTCGCCTAACGCTGCGTAATTACGTTTACTTTGTTTTGGCTAATCAATCATTTTACTGTTTTCGTGTCACTGTCAGACCATCATCACCAGCCGCATCGCAGATAAGCGCACATATGCAATTGCATTTAACGAGCCGACAGACAGCGTGTATTGTACATGTCGGCTCGGCTACGGTTTCACGATGACGCCTTTGCTTTGTCATTTTGTTTTATATTTTAGCTTATTTGTTGTAGTTATCTCTTCTTTTTCTAATTCGTTATTGGCTGGTTTTTTGTCTTTATCTTTCATATTTGCATCTATACAACTGTTCGTGTTGTTGTTTTGTCCGTCGGCGGGCATATTTTTGGGTGTTTTTATATATATTTATTTTTTCGGTATAGTACTATTGAAGGCGTCTCGTGATAATAAGTTGTAAGTTTAGAGATAACTGTTGTGAGCACGGAAAGTGTTAGCTTGAAAACCAAAGAAAAAAGCAACCACTTTCGAAACCCTATTTCGAATGATATAAGCTATAGAAATAGCCGAACTTGTTGGGTCTTCAAAGAGTTTACGAAGATAGCTTTGCTGAAGATCACCATGCCTCCCTAGACAAATTTTTTAGGATTTCAGATACAAGGTTTCGTAAAAAGTTCGCTGAAATTCCACAAAGTTTTACAAAGCCAGTTTGGAACGAGCAGAACTAGTAAGGAGTCACTAAGAGAGCCAGTAAAAATATGGCAACACCTTTGAAATACTAGAGCTAGACCCTGAACCATACGAACCATAAGTCATAAGTCAGACTCTAAAATTGGAGTCTACTTTCTGAGGCTTTTTCAGAAAATGAGCTTTCTATCTAAACTAGCAAGTGGAAGAGTTCAAAGGAACCCTTGTTGACTATTTATGAGAATTTTAGTTGTTTCACATATGTAAATCAAGAGCTAGTTTTATAGTATTAAAATGGATTGAAGTCGTGATAGAGATCTTTTGATCCGTGGCGCTATAAAAGAAAACTCATAACAAAATTAAATTATTGTTTACAAATGTCAGCTATGAAGCCCCAGCGCTTTTCGCGGCTTGAAGAGAGCGTGAGCTAACTACTTCCTATAGTATCTCAAAAGCTCTTGTTGTTGCGGGAGAGCTTCGTATCTAACAAAAGTGTCGATTAACTACACTCCTTTCACTTAAACTCACCCGAATGATGTCCTGCATCATCGTCTTCTGTTGTGCCGGGCACTCTCAGGTGCTGCTGACTACTACAGCTTTTGTCGAGCTCTCGCATAGAACTTTCCTGTTGCTGTTGATGATGCGACTCATCCGCTGCTGAGCAATTCAATGGTATATCCAATATTTTGAACCGTTCGCGTATTAATGTCGTGCAACGTTCTGAACGAAAATACGAATCGAGCTCGTCCAGCGCTAACGGACACACATCATAATTCAAATAGAAGTCCTTACCCCAACTGCCCGAGCAGTCGACTATCCAATTACCGGCCATATTAGCGGACGACGACGACGACGACGACGCCGAAGACTGTTGTATATTCTGTTGATGTTGACTGGCGATCGACTTGAGTAGCGAATTATTACGCGACAATTTCGTTGAGTGAGCGCGACGTATAAAACTCAACGATTTCTTTGGTGGTGACGTCACTGTTTGCGCTTGTACAGCGCTCGCATTTGCCAATGCGTTCGGTGGTGAGATAATCGATGTATCCGAACTGAAACTTTTAGTCGTCTTCGATTTACTATGTTCCAGGCTCGTTGATGCAGACGAGCTCGTATTGCTAATGGGCAACTTTGATGTGGACTTGAGCAGGAATAAATGTTTGGGTGGAAATGTTTGTGTAATCAGCGATGTAGATGCGCTGTGCGCGAGTTTGTTCACATCCTTACTCTTAACAGTGCCGTTAACGTTGTTAGTTGTTGTACCACCAGCGCCTATATGACTGGCAACACTGCCACCAAATAGATTATGATGTACCTTGGTTAACGGACCGATTAGGCGTGCTGTGCGCGAGGTGCTCGTACCGGCCGCACCACCACCCGTCGTTTTTGTTGTTTTCGTCTGACGCGTACTGCTCGTATTGCAGTCGTCAAACAATGCCTCCGACTGTTGTAATACAACTGAAGGGGATAAATTTTGTGGGAGCGTTTTGGACTTGGCGCGCAATAACAGCGGTGTGGCGTTCGCATTTGGTTTGACAGCAGCTGCGGCTACGCTCAATAGGTTGTGCTGTTCCACACTGGGCACCGATAAGATATTCGTGCGCGAACGTGACTTCATCATTTTGATCGGCGTCGATGTGTTCGTTTGTATGCGACTTATCTCTGAGTCATCGTCATCGTCGTCGTTGTCGCCATCGTTGCGGTTGTCATCGGTATCCATATCCGAATGCGGTAGCGATTCGTCGTCACCAACATCAATATCCGAATCGTGCATATCGTTTACGATGTTACGCCAATTGTCTGCACGTCTGCCATTTTTTGTTGTGCGCGCACTATTACTGTTATGAACGCTGTTCGTTGCTGCTTTGCCGGGCGTTGATGGTGTTCTTGAGCTGCGCGGCTGTTTGTTGGGGGTCGCCAGCCCGATATCGTCCTCATTGAACTCAACTAAATTGTTACGTGTTTTTGTTGGCGTCGACTTGTTGGTTGCGTGCGTCGATTGCGCGATTTGCAAATGCTCCTCGTCCAAACTAATGCCATTTAGCACAATGCCGTAACGTTTAGTCTTGGGATTCACAATTGTTTTTTGCAATGCTTTGCTGCTTGACAACGATGTGGTTGTGGCGCTGCTATTTGCAGAGCTTTTGCTGCTCGTGCTCTGTCGTTTCTCGGACTTTTGCGTTAAACGACTCAACTTTAATTTCTCCTTGCCAGCGTTTTTGTTGACGTCAGGCGCGGTTATCTGTTCTGCCGCATCGCTGTCCTCATCCAAATCCGTATCGGCTGTGGTGCCGCTGATTGTCCAGTTGAAACCACAAGGTGGTGACATTTTCTTCGCACTATTGCGTTTCACCACTACACAACTACCCGCGCTACTGCTGTTGTTAGTGCTGTTGTTGCCGCTGGCGCTGGCGCCGAAACCCAAAGTACTGTTGGTGCGTTCGAAGAGCAGTGCCGCCACCTTCGATGTGGCGCTTGCGTTTTTCAACGACGTCGACTTCTTCAAATTATTATTATTACAATTCTTTTCAGCTTTGCTTTTGCTGCTACTGCCGCCAGTGCTGGCGCTACCGTTACAACTCGAGACGCTCTTTCGCTCCGGCGCTGTGCTCGTGCTGGTATTGGAGGCACTCGACTGGCCGCCTAGGCTGCTGGTATCTGCGTGCACTGGACTCTTGCTACACGCCGGCAAGTCGTTTGACTGCGTTCTCGTCGATTCGTGGTGATCGTCGTCGTCCTCAATGACAAGCGGTACGTAGAATGTTGAGCGACGCCGCTGCTGCTTCTCCTCAGCGTTGGCGCTTTGACTTTGGTTATTTGTTGTCACTGCTGTAGCAGTTGGGGGTGTAGCGTGCGCCTTATTGACGCTCGCTGGGGTATTATTCGGTGTATTTGTATTGTTGTTGCTGTTGAATTTTTGTGGCGTTGTTTCAATGGCTTGCAACATTTTTGTGGCACTTTTTGGACGCTTTGTGCGTGTGCGTGTGCGGTGTTTCGGCTTAAGTGCGTTTATGGCTATGACAAAGCGCAGTCATGCTTGACTAAGTGCGTAATTTAGCGCTTTTGCGTCTGAAAATGTGCGTTTATGGGGTAGAAGACGCCAAAAGCAGTTGAACGGGAGTAGTTTCAGCGACTTGAATTATTTTAGATTTTAATAATTATTTCTACTGTACAAATGGCAACTAAACACAAATATTGCTTTTGGTATCAAAATTTTCAAGCTAAAATTTTTTAATTTACACTGTGCTGCACTTATCAAGATTTATTTTTATTTTTTATGAATTAATTTTTTAAACGTTTAAAAAATATGTTGATTGGTTTTGAGCACAAAAATGCATGAATTCGTATTTATAAAATGTTCAAATATTAAATGCTAGAAAATTTAACATTTTTATTTGGTGTTTGAATTGCTTTTCTTTTACTTTTAATTGAGTTATTCGCTCTTTTGTTTTTTTTTCTTATCTGCAAAAATATGTGAACTACTGCTTTACGAAAATTGTTAAAATTTTAAACACTATAAATTTTTTATTATTCTATTTTTTCCTTTCCACAAAATAGCGTGGATTATTAAAAACATTAATAAAATATTTGACGTAAGTATGAAAATTGCCCTTTACTAATTTATACTTGAAAAAAATTTTTTTTTTTAATTCTAAACACTAATTTTTTTATTTATTCTTATATTTTAACAAAATAACGTGAATTATTGAAATTAAAAAAACATTTATGTAGGTGTGAAATTTGCACTTTTCTAATTTTATACTCAAACAAAAGATTTCTTAAAATTTGAATTTCATAATATTTTTACTTTATGCTTTTTGTTTACGAAAATTTTAATAAACAATGTTTTTACACAAATTTTAATAAGTGCAAATTTTATTATTAAATTTGTAAAGCAAAATGTTCTTAAAATCACTTGTTTGTTTGTTTGTTCTTCAACTGTTTTTCTTTTTTTTTGGGCGTTTTGTTTCACACTTTCTACCTTTTTCGTCTTTTTTAGAAGTTTAAAACCTTGAGATTTGTTTTCATTGCAGTTTCACAACAGCAAACTATTTTCAAATTCTTTATTTTTCCACACCAATTCTATGCAATTGACTTTCAAATTGGTTTTGCTATTGCAAGTGTAACTCCAACAGCGTCCTCTTTGTTTGCACCTCTACTATTTTTGCTGTTTATTTAATACTTCCTCCTTGCACTTTTACAAACAAAACTTACATTTTACTGCTTTTCGTTATACTTTATGTGTTTATTTTCGCTTTTGCTAATTTACCGCACATCAATTCCAATATTTTATTCTTATTGTTTTATCTTTGGTTTTCTTTCACACACTCTATACGCTTTTGTTTTTGTTGTTAGCGAAAAATTCCAAACACGTTTAACGTTTACTCCACGCTCGTACTTTTTTATTTAATTTTTTATCACAGTTTTCTAAGCTGCATACATCAAGCGAATCGATTGGAGAGGGAATAAAGCAGAAAACAGACTATACAGCTAGCTTAATCGGCTTTTCTGCACACTAAACTACACTTTAAAGCGGTAAATGCTAATTTTCTAATTTACATTTCTATAATTTACAAATTATAACATTCAATTCAGTGTTTTATAATTTTTTCCAATAAATTTATGTGCGCGTTTATATTTTATTTGCTTTTAACCGCCTCTTACTTCACTCACGTTTAATCTTTACACCGTCTCGCACTCAACTGACAACTCGATAACCATAATTCGCTGGAGTGAGTGCACGAACTGAGCAGCTGACAATAGTTAATAGTTAAAACCAGCAGCTATCGGAAGTTGTGCAGTTTCTGAATTGTTCACTTCGTCAACTGCACTCGTGAGAGTTGGTTGGTGGCGTATATCTGCTCACGCTGTCGATCGTTAGCACAAACTCTCTTGCGTATGTTTTTTTTCCAATAGCACTTCCAATAAGCGTTGCCCAATTGGATGAAGTCATGCTGGCATATGGCGAAGTATTACAAGGTTTAAATGAACTAACTACTGAAAAAGTATGGGCTTGAGTTATGAGTGACAAATGATCGCTACAAAACCAATCTAGAGTGATTCATGCACGAATTCCCAGTAAATGTGTTTAATAACCGAAACTTAGCAAACCGGTTAGCCATAGTAGGTGAACACATTTTCAAACAGTACTTTTTTCCACTCAAAAAAACTAAAACAATAAATTAATGACATAGTTATGCCTCTAACTTACCTACTATCCAGAAAATTTTAATTTTAACAGCTACGGTTCATTTCATTTCATCAGTCATTTCAGTTTCATTCTGAACGGAAGATATGTCTATATACTCGTATAGTCTTGAAGAGAAACTTTTTTCCTGAAACAATCTATTTTAACTAAATGATTGGGTAGCCATGGAAGAAAGTTTTTGCCCTCAAAAGACTGCAAGCAATATGGGATGTGAATAATCATTTTCTGAGATCATATTCACTGGGAAAAAATTTGAGAGAATTCCAAACTCAATTAGCTCTAAATACAATAGTAATGTCAAATTGTTGAAGTTTCGTTTCTTATTTTTTTGTATTTTTTTTTTCTTGTGAAAATCACAGAATTTGGTTTTTTCTATGGTTTAGAAACGGTTTTCCATAAGATCTACCACCACATAAGTCACATTTGCGATGTTTTTATTGAATATTTCTGAATATTTTCTAATTGTCAAAATTTTTGGTCTCTCTTGAAAAATCTTAGATTAGCATAAGCTTAATCCCAAAAGTGCTCACAACACTTGATAATGAAATGTCTTTCTTTTAAATATATATTAACTAGTCTTATCTGTTTCTTATGGGTTTCACGAAGAGCCGGCTTGAGCTCATAACCTTCAATAAAAGTTGAAGTGAAAGTTTATCTAAAATTATGACCGGTTAAACGTTATTTTTTCGCTGCGAGAGAAATTGTTTAGCTAATTCGAAGCCCGTACTGTACTAGTAGTTATTTATAGCTGCTATATATTTTTTTTATAAAGATGGCAACGTCTAGCCTTTCACTGGCTTTTCGGCACATAAAAGTAGAACGGCGGTTTAAAAAATCTACTCTATCTTCTATCTCAAACTTTTTACATAGATGAGACCCACCGAAACCAGCTGTTTCGAAGTTAGCAGTTTAGAACTTCTACTGAACCTGAGTAGATTTTGGAATGGAGATTTGTAAAATTTTTACGATTTTCTGTCAAATAGTGAATAAAATTTGAGATTAATTCGTTTGTTGAGAAAAATTATGAGAAAGAAATTAAAAATATAAAGAAGAAAGAAAAATGCATTTTGCTGTTGATTTCATGATATTTTGCTATGAAACCGTGAGACCACTATTCTAATAGTTCACAGTTGAAAATATCAAAAAACTGTAAATTCTAAATAAAAGATAAAAGATTATTGCTCCAAAAATATAAACAAACATTTTTTAAATATTTATATATTTTTTTTTTTAATAAGTGGCAACCCCTTAACTGTGTATATATTTACAGCTAGCAGCTTAAAACTCAGCGTTCTACTGCCAGCATTACTACATCATTTTAAAGAAGAAGAAAATGACTACGTTTATATTTCGAAAAATCCGGTTTTGCGGCATAAACATAAACACATAGCAGAAGGCAGAAAGGTGTAAAAAGCGCAGCAAAACTTCCAATGGCTTTGTTATTATTTTTCCCGAGTCACAGAAGTCGCGCTCAATATTACTCTCTGCGCTCTTCACTAGGGTAACAGCACTTTTGAGTTATTGCCTTCTTAATGAGTGGATATTGGCTGTTGGATATATTTATATTCATGTAGATATGTATGCCTGAATTTCGAGTGTTTCGTGTTTCCATGGTTTTGGTTTTGTTATGGTCTCTAATTTATTCTCGTACACCATTATGTATTTTTCTCATATTACATGAATTAATATAATTTTTTTGTTGTTACCTTAATTCTTTATCTTTTACTACACTGGAGTTGAGTTTGTTGGTATATATATATATATATATATATATTACATATATTACATATATTACATATATGTACGTATGTACTGTATGTACAGTTTGTTTATACTGTGTATGTATCCCATACAATTTGTATGAAGAAATGTTACTTTGAAATTGTGTATTGGGAAGTGGTGTTGTAAGCGGAAAATGTGCGATCGAGAAGCTTCACATAATTGATCATTACTGCTGATGGTAGTAATTTTTTAATTTTTGTACGAATTGGAAGATATTTTTATAATAAAAATACATACAAGCATACACAAACATTTTAGGGCTAATATATTTATTGTATTTATTATGCAACAATATATGTTTGTAAAAAAAGTAGTTCAATAAATCAAAAAAATAAAAAATCCATGAAAAAATTATAAATCAATAAGAAATTTTAAATGGTTTTAATTTTGTGTTTTAAATTTTTTTGCACAAATATTGTAAAAGTTTTAGTTTTTAGAAAATAAACCAGTATTATGACTGAAATTACATAATTTTTTTATTTTTACGAAAAATATATATAACTCAAGAAATATTTTTTTGTGTACATATTTCTTAATTTATAAAGTTATTTCAAAATAATAATATTTTTAACTTAATAAATTTAAGTATTTTATTCAATTCTTTATTAAAATTTTGTTAGTAAAATTTTTATTTTTATTACGAAAATCTATACTTTAATTTTAAATAAATAATATTAATTACATAATTACATATTTTTGGTTTTCTTTTATATTAATATTTAATTAATCTTTATTATTTTTAATTATATAATTAATATTTTATTAATATTATAAATATTTTATTATTATATTTTATATTATTATATACAAATATATTATAATATATATTTTATTAATATTAATTATATAAATATTTATATATATATATAAATTAAAATTCTTAAATAGTTGTTTTGTTTCAATATTTTGCAATTTTGAAGTATAAAATTTAGAAAAAATTATTAAACTTTAAATAAAATAAATTGAAATTATGTAGCGTAATTATTTTTAAACATAGATATGTATGTACAATATATTTTTTACTTTTTAAGTTTATTTTCACTGCTTTTTAAAAATTTTTAATTTAGTAATTTTTTTTATTTGGTTTCTAAATTTTGTATTAAAAGTTTTATTCTTTTCAAGAATTAATGCAAGATTTGTCTTGGAGAAATTTAAACTTTTTTTAAATTCAAGAGTTAGCTATTTTTGTAATACATGTAGTTATCAAAATATGTCAGAATTTTATGAACAATACATATGGATTAAAATAAAATTTAAAAAAAAGAATAAAGAAATTTTTTTCAATTTAAATTTTAACTTTTTTTTTTTTTTTGCTGTATGTATGTATATACAAATGCAAAAAAATTTTGACAATGTGCTTCTTTTTCTCATATCTTCTCATTTCTCACATTTTTGTAAGCGAGAACTTTATTTCTTTTCGAGAAGCTTTATTTCAGCGATAAAGCTTTAGGAACATTGTATATTTACTGCATTTTAATGTATACTTTCTATATTTTATAAATATTAATAAAAATATGCTTTCCAAAATTTTAACATATATTAAAAACTTGTTTCGAATTGAATATAATTATAATGAACTGTTTGTGTTTTTAAAGTGAAAAATTCTAAATAAAATTTTCAAATATTTTTACGTTTTTTTTTTTACATTTTTACATTTCTTCTATTCTAACTTCTTTCAAAAAAAAAATTTTTTAATGATGGAATGGAATAAATAACTTTTAAAAAGCTCTTCACAATAATAAAAAAATAGAAACTATTTCAAAAACTTGTCTTTTTCCAATAATTGGAATGGAATGCATCATAAACAATTTTAAAAAAAGCCAACTCACTTAACAAATAGTAAAAGAAATGTTTAGATTTTTTTTTAATTTTTTATGCAGACAAAACGCCTTTTTATTTCAAATTTTTTAGATTAAAATTACTCAAAATTAAAAAAAGTATTGATTGTCATTTCAAAACATTAGACATGTGTGTGTATATGGCATATCTTCATTTCAGTAAATCCAAAAACAAAATGAAAAATTATTTCGTAACAATTTTCAAGCAAATTCGGCAGTTTTTCGATATTTCCTGCGGTAATATGTATGTATATATTAATATAAGTAAATATATATTGTATATAATATATTATATGCAAATGATATCGTATAGACATATGCATATACATAAATATCTACATTAATTTTACTTTTCTACACCGCAAAAATTACTCAACTGCGACTAAATTACAGCTTTACAAAAAAGTACTGTTATCATTAAGAAAAAAAAAAAAATAAATAAATAATAAAAAATTCCATACCGCTGCCTTCCCTATGCTTACACACATACAGACATTCGTATATATGGACAAAATTATGTATTTATATACATATAATTGCTGCTATGCAAATGAGCAGAATTCAAAAGACACCCTCCATATTTGTCTTCGTTAGGGCAAGGCAAGAGGGAATTATTAAATTTTCAAAAATAAAAAAATAGGGAAAAATTAACGCACGAATGGGAACACCAATAAACTACTAAAGCCATAATAAATACTGCATCTGTGTCCTAATGCGTTGCTTGATCCTGTTGAAGCATGCGGGGTGTCGCACTGGGTGGCGATCGCGCGCTGAGATAACATACCAGTATATTATAAGGATAGTTGATATGCAGTGATGCATGGACTTACGTAACGTATATATGCGACTAAGTAAAGCGGATTACTTTTGTTAGTTTCTATGAATGGCTGCACAGTTCAATGATTCGCGTACGCCTTGCGCGCAATGGACTTGGTCGAGCTCAGAGGTATATGTTTGCTTTATTATAATGTAGAGGGATTTACAAGGGTTCAACTAAACCTTTGAGATCGCAGCAATTTTCGAACCGAACTCCCGCTTGACGGTCGCCCCCACTTCGACGCTTGTAATTAATACGAAGAGCAAAACAGATGTTATGTCAAAAACGCTCCGCAAGCGTATTACCTTTATTCAATGAACAATAAACTCAAACTAAACCCCCATACCATACATTAAACTCATGCATAGCTTCAAGAAAGACTGAAACTGTCAGGTGGCTTTTTTAATAGAGAAGTCTAGTAGTACATATAATATAGAAATAAGTAGAATACAACATGCTTCTTTTAAAACTTTTCGGGATCCTGAAATATATTTTCAGTTTCGGGATCCCGAATAACATAAAAATTTATAATTCACAACACTAAATTGTATGTGGGTTACACCGTTCTTTTTAATTCGGGATCCCGAACTAGTGGATATAATTTTCGGGATCCCGAATAACGCAAAAATTTTTAATTCGCAACACTAAATTGTATGTGGGTTACACCGCTCTTTCTTAATTCGGGATCCCGAACTAGTGAAAATAGTTTTCGGGATCCCGAATTTTTTTTAAAGAATAGTGAGATTCTATAACATACAGTGAGACACTATAACACTAATTTGTTTATTAGCATGATCACCATATCATTATGCAAATCTTAGTGAAGGTTCAGATCGCAGAATATATAGTACCGTATTATACAATTCAGCTGCAATTGTTTTATGAGTTTATACACAAGCTCTGTGTATAAAGGCTTAGAGTGCCTTTGGTTGAACCCATTTTATTTTTGTGTCATACTATAACAGTTTTTTTGCACTTTCAGTGCTAACAGTTCAAGAGCTAACTGGCAAATATAATCACCTCTATAATTCTCTCGGCCACTGATACTTATTAACTGCCAACTGCATTTGCAGTGCCAAGTTGCGGCCACATTTAATGCCAAATTCAACCCTAAAAGTAATCAGCACATACATATGTGCATACAAATGTACTTATATAGTAACAAGTATGCAGGGCAATCAAAAGGGAAAAAGTTGCACAAAAAATAATCGCGAAAATATAAAAGAGGTAAAAAAAAAAATGAGCGCAAAGCTGTGTTTTAAAAATAAATAAAGGCGCAGCATTGACAGGGAAAATATGTTGCATTCAACGAGGTGCGTACATACTGCATACGTGCACGCTACGTGCTAAAAATACGCCTGGCCTGTATTGGGTATGCGGCCGAACAGCGCATTACAGCAACAATAGCGAAAAAGTGTCAATGCAGCAAAAGCAACAAAAAAAAAGGAAAAAAAAGGAAAAAAAATCTGAAAACAAAAACAAAGGCAAAAAAATGTATGCCAAACATGCCACATGCAACGCCGCGCAGTTTTTTGCGAATTCAATTTCGGCGCCTACTGAGGAATGCGTCGTCCCTTGCTGGCGTAGTGGATGATAAGCTTATGATACACGCGAGTCTGCAGGGTGGGTGAGTAGGTGTGGCGGTAATGCTTTAACAATATTATACTTTTAATGTTGTTATGTTTTTTTTTTTTCATTTTATTTTTTTTAAATAACAAAGCACGTCTGCGTTGAGGAAGTGAGTGTAAAAGTGAAATTGGCAAAAGGAAACAATTGGTGCACTTTTCAGAAGCTAGTTTGAGTTTGAAAGGATGTAATTATTGCTAATAATGCAGGGTTAAGTATACTGAAAAGAGAAATAAAAAAAAAAAAACGAAAAAAATAATTCCAAATAAATCAACCCTGTTTACACAGCTGTCATTTTACCCGGGATACTTAGAAACAACCTTAATGTTTAATCCGAAACTAAAAACATTTTTAAAGCACATATTTTTTTATTTTTAAATGTTGAAATTTTTTTTTATTTAAAACCTATTAGAGAAAATCTTACATAACTTTTGACAGTTGGCAACCCTATGCAAGAATTAATTAATGTCAATACTGAAATATATTAATTGAAGATTTCCTCATTTCCTTCATCAACGGGTATACTCTATTTTACACAACAAAATTACAATTCAAAATTTATTGAACAGTAAATATAGGTGGCAACTATATATAAATAAATTATTATTAAAGCTACAATAAAACTCTCAGATAAAACTTTTCTTTAAGAAGTATATATGTATAAGTATTTTGTACACTTGTTCGATTTAAGGTAGGGTAATATGGTATATAATATGTTAGGTTTATATGGCAACCTTATCAAAATAGAAAACATGTTCAGTTCGGAATGAATTTAATAGAATTTGGATTGTGTGAGCCATTTAAATAAATGGCAACACTGGTAGGTAGCAGATTTAATAGGTATCTATAAAACTATAATGGTCTCTCATCCACTCAAGAAAATAATTTGATAATTCGACAGTCCAAACAATTGAACCCATATTTTTAATTACTATTAACGCCCTGTTACGCGTAGATCCCAATACTTATCTTTATCTATATCTTCATCTTCATCTGTATCTTTCTCTCTGCCCCTTGCTTTATCGCTAACCTATGTCAATCTTTACTTCAATCTCTAACCCTATATTAATCTCTATATCCCACATCGTCGCTCCCCATCCATACTTTCAGAATTAAATTATGTAAGCTTCTGAAAATGTCTTACCTAAAATCAGAGAAGGTGAAATAAAATGCTCTTAAAACCTGATTTACTACGCTGCACATCATCTACGAGCACAGAAGTTATTTACACCGCAATCGATCGTGCGCGTAAGGAAATTATAAAGAACAGCTGCCAACGGGGCGTACCAAACATACAGACCGACAGACAAATATAAATAAATACATACAATGATATTGGAGTAGAATTAAAATACGTCAAGGTTCTACTCATTATACAACAGTCAAGACAACACGATCAACAGCACCGACGCAGGCAGACACGAAGTCTTCAACAGTACTTTGTTTTTGTTACTTGTCTTTCCTTCATTCTACACAAAAATTCCTGTTTTTGTACTTTCATTTACACCCTTCCTTGGCTTGTTTTCATCGAGACTTTTATTTGCGATCGCATTACGACGCAGTGCGTAGTAGACAGGATCATTTGATCGCTGACGATCAGCCAAGCCCAGACATACGGTCGTCTTTCATTAGCACTCTGCTGCTGTTTTGCTTGCTTTTCTTTCAAGTGTTCGCGTTGTTAAGTTCTTAGCGCTCGTTCCAAATGTTTTGTTTGTTTTACAAGGTTCCCCTGTTGTGTCCTTATTTCTGGTACTACGTATTAGTGACTACTACTGTTTGTCGCTTGCATGGATAATTTTCAATTTCTCCGCTCTTTTCTTGAATATGCTGTTGTTGTAAATTTATGACGCATTACAAATTGTTGAAGCATTACACAGGAAGCAGCGGATGAAATTGGAGTGGAAACTGTCCGCTTCAAAACAGGATCTAATTAAAGGCATTTGAGTATGAATTAAGACTTAAGGATCTAATGGGTCTCAGGTATGTTTGCATGCATGGCAGCAGGTTGAACGGAAAGTGACTTTCAGATTTTGGATACTTATGACTAGTAAAAAACTAAGAAGCTATTGGTATCAGAACTGTAAATAATCTCGCATAGCTCTCCCAGATTCAGTACACTAAGTAGAACAAGACGGATATGTTCAACCAGTCAATGGATACAACTTTTTAATAACAGATTTACAAATTCCAAAAAAATCTCTCCGAACTCTTTAATCTTTTGATTGTTTCATAAATCCTTTGGCAGAATTACAGGTTTCCAGTGCCGGTAAAAGTTAGAACGGCCTGAATGTATATCTACATAAATATCTCAAAACTCCGTTACTTTCAATGATCAAACAGGCGTACCAAGTACCAGTTCGGCTGAACTCAAACAGAGCTCAATATGTTGTAATATAGTAGTTCCGTGGGTTTTAGCTGGTCGAAATGTCGAATAAGGGTTTTCTGAACTCAGTAGTTCTAAATTTTGGTATTGTATTAACTCAAGATTTCGCATGCTCCCAAATGGAGGTGAGCTCTGGGGGGGAATATTAACTATAATTATATTTTGGTTGCTATATTCGAACTGATCTGTGGAAACAAGTACTCAAGTAAAAAGGTCGAAGTACTTTCTCAAGTTACGATAAGAAAGCGATTGGCCTTGACTTGGGCCCCGAAAGAGCAAATTGTGCTCTTGCGTTGTATTGGTAGCAGAAGCAATTCTTTGCTATGGAGTTTCCGTCAGTATTAGCTTTAGCTTATAGAATCTTAGCGACCATGGAGATAAACCGTTGCCACAATAATGGTGTCTAAAAAGCACTCTACATATTTTAACGAAGCTTAGAATAGATGCTGAGGGAATTTCCTTCTAAATACTGTATCCAGGTGTCTAATAAGCCCAAATTGAGTTTCAAAGAAGTTTGTATGTATAAATTTTACCGAGTTCATTCGATCGAATTCAGGTTATCGAGCTAAAGTTCGATGCTGTTTTTGCTGCCTTTTGTTTGAAATTAATGAGTACAGAAGAAGAATTACGTCCAGCCACCATATCTCCATTAGTCGTCCATTAATCGGTATGACTAAATTTAAAGCTAATGGGCTAAAATGTGGTTTGGTCGACCTTTTTAATTTGAGCCTTTGTTTACTATGAAATTGTCGATATCCAAGCTACGACTATTCACAATATAGCATATTACTTTCTTAAAGTTAGTGCGTGAAAACTTGAAGCTTTCGAGCTAACCTTGGTTTTGGCCGAACCTTTTTTTCTATACATGAAACAGTGTAAATATGGTGTTGATTGCACTAGAATCGCGCCTACTTCTCATATAACGGATTACTTTTTCAATGTTTATGTATGTGTAAATATGAAACAATCGTGCCGGAATTCCTTAACCTGAGCTCTTTTCAATATTACATGTTTCCCGGAAATGATCAATTCCTGTGAATTTTTCTGCATAACGGTATATTAGATAAGAAACAGTTTGCAGGATTTTGGACATTACTTCTGCACTGAATGTCTCTAGTCTGAAATATCTTCGAGTCTATTTCGATTTGAAGTGCCTAATTGTCATCGGAATGGTACATTCTTTCGAAATTTTTCTTGATTAACCCAACAAAACGGATATTTTTAAAAATGCAAAATTTTTTCGAATTTTTTACACGCTTGCCGCGCTCAACTGACCCATTTGCGAACTCGCGAGATCCTACAAAAAAAAAAATATTGCGCCACCTAACGAAGTTCTCATGTGAACAACAGCAACCGATTGAACTCATGGCGATGTACAACAAATCACCGCGCATGCGTGTAGAGTTCAAGGCGAGCAGGTACGACTATGTAAGTATGTACATATAAATAGCTGAAGTTCACGACATGCGACCGTGTTATTAATTTGTAAAATATTTTGGTTTGTGCGTCAGTATGTATTGATGTGCGCGCTTCTCCTTGGATCTACGACATTTTTGAGATTTTTTAATGTCGTTTTCACTTTTTTGTATTTCAACTTCTTACATTTTTACACCTCTATCACATATAAATCTAAAATAAGAAAATAACAACAACAAACAGTTACAAAGCTGCTTCATATTTCAGAAATATTCTTTGGTTAGTCGGTGCAGTCACGGCAATCAGATAAGCGAAGAAAGGAAGTAATCTACGCAGCCGTAAGAGTAAAAGGTGCAGGAAAATTCATGAAAAATTTCGTGAAATATGAGTAACAGATTTTCATAATTTTTTTTTTTAGGATTATTTTATTCAGTTTCTTACGTGGTTGGATTCTCACTGCTTTGATAAGGGTGTTTGTTGTTGATTTTGCTAAGTAAATAAGCAAGTTGTAATTCTTGTTTGACTACTTATTACGGAATTTTTTTTTATTTATTTCGTTCACGTCAAGTTCGCAGCTACTTTCTCTTCAAAATTTCATTTTATATTTTTTGTATTTATTCGGCATTGGTAGGCAGCAGGAAGTTCGGCAACTAAGCATTTTATTTACAATACATCCTTTCGGATATACTGCATGTGGAATATTTTGCATATTTCCAATTACACAGTTATATATACATACAGGTCTTAAAAAACCGTTATTTTACTGTTGTAAAATATATGAGTTCATGGCGCAATTTCTACAATCAACACATATCAAATAATGCTGACCAAGTCAGTATGAGCACCATGTTGCATATATGTAGGTCTTAGATAAGGTCTTATATAATCTTCGAATTCTACCAAACTGGTTAGTATTAGCATAAACTATACTAAATCGATACACCAAAGTATTCGGGGTATAGATTTCTTTATGTGCGAGTTCGAGGTGGAGTTCATGTGCATGTAAGTGTCGACCTCTAAGTACCAAAATGTTTTTAAATACGTTGCGAGCCATACCGAATCGATTTAAATGTTTACTCTTCGAATATTCCAATGATAACATATGGCTCGTACCGAAGATAAAGTTGTGTTAAGCTCGAGCTTACATTTCCGAAGAGAAGGCCACTGACATTGCGCTCATTTTGGTACGAAGCTACCACAGACATTCCTTGAAATCGCTCGTTTTCTATTACCAGAAGGATGTCGCCTTGAACTGACAGCTTCTCAGTTCCTACAGTCTAGCCAAAACTTGTAGCCATACCAGGTCCATTAAGAAGACCTAATAAGATTCAAACCGATTCACCGATTTGCCATCTCTAAGAAACAGTTTCCAGTAAATATATACACGAAAATAAACTAAGAGTTCTGTTAGGTAGGATTTACCTATTATTTAAATAGATGTATAATCTCATTAAATATACAGTGCATTGAGGCATGAAGCAGCGGATTTCAAGAGGAACCCATTAAAAAAATTAATTTGAATATAAAATTTACATAACCACATACATTTCTAATTATTTATAGAGTAGCGACCCCGTTCCCTTTTTCAGTTTCCCTTTAAACCCACAAATACCTGAAGGACAGCTGATCTACTTCCAAACGAAAGAATCGGTGCGCAATAAATTTGACGATTAAAAATTCGGCGGCGAAGCAAATAAAGGAAATAAAAAGAAAGCGAGTAAGGAAGGGCTAAATTCGGGTGTAACCGAACATTTTATACTCTCGCAATGCGCAAGGCTAGCAGGCGGGGAAATGCTTTCAAGTGCTGACAAAACTTTATATTAAAAAATGTTGCGGAAGAATTCAACATTTGTCATTCGGCGCAATTGTGAATGGATTTCTATGATATTTGGCATCACATTAACTTTTCCTTAGGTTATATGCTCATAACTCATGTATATATACTCAGTATACATTATTACCAGAAAAAGGCGTTACCTGAATTTTATTAATATATTTCGCAGATTGACCGAAATATACTGTATAAAGTCAACCGGAAGTCCGAAAATTTTTATTATAGGTATATGGAAGCTAAGGGAAGTATTGAGCCGATTTTACCCATTTTCGACACAAGGGCACATTATTACGAATTTCATCAATATATCTAATAGAGTGACCGATATTCTCGGTGAAAAGTCAGCTATAGGCATCGAGGTCCATATATTCGGTATATGGGGGATTGAGAAGACAATACTGTACTTTAAAACTGAAAGACGGCGAAAGAATCAGATTTCCATTTTCGTGGGCAATTTTAGCCCTCTTTAGCTCCATCCACTACCTTTCCCGAGGTCAATTACCTACTTGTTTATCTCTAGCGAAATCAAAAACCTTTGTTTACCTTTCTGTTTACCTTTAGGGGGGTCCACCACCTTTCCCGAGGTGAATGAGCTCTTTGTTTACATTTAGCAAGGTTCAACACATTTGTTTGCCTTTTTGTTTGTTTACATTAGGCGAAGTTCACCACCATTCACGAGGTCAATAAGCTTGTAAAATTTTAAAAAAGCTGCCAAATAAGCTTTTTTCGAGATAAAGTTATGAATATAAAACAACAAATCAAATGAATTACTTTTTGAGAATCTTGAAATGTGAAAATATATGCGGTCTAACTAACTTTATGGATTCAAAATACATTTTCAACCAGAGATGCTTCTGCCCACTACGATTCTCTGTACCAACAATGCGACAAAAAATACGTGCACCAAATTTCTTCAAGATATTTAAATTTTTACACAAGATAACGCTTACACGGACGGGCGGACGAACAACCGTTCGGTGAACAAAACTAATATACTCTGTTGCAACATTTTGCGAGAGTATAAAAAAATCGGAAAGTATAAGAGTTGTTGAGAGAATGGATTGATATATTTACATATCCCGTTGCACGACAGTAAGTATCCGCTGTCAGAGACGTTAAGACTTGTAAAATACCGAAAAGTTCCCACAATTACAATGAGTGCGAGAAAATTGCTTGTAGCCGATCAAAGAAAAGGGCAAAACGCATGCGCGAAGCGAGTTTAATGTTAAAGTAGGGGAAGCATTACAAACAATTGTAATGGCGAGTATAATTATGTATTGCTAAGTTACAGGATATGAACTGGCGAGCGCGAGAGGAAGCTGTGATTCTCTTACCAAGCAGGATCATGAAGACGCAATTTATCATCAGAACAAAGCTGTAGATCTCCCTGTATGTGTTTATGCAGCTGCGCAACTGACTGAAGATGGTAATTAATGAAAGAAGAGACGGTGAAGCTTTTTAGGGAAGTTGATTCGACTGACTAGCTTGAAATGAGATGCAACTCTCGTGAAACTCAGCTGTAGAGCCGTTTTATTACTTCAGGTGAGCAACAGAGATAGAAGATCTGGAGGCCTGAAGCTCACTCGTAGAGATGCCTAGCCGATAATGAAGCAAATGGTGGATTATGAGATGCCTCAAATGTCGCCGTAGAAATCCTTCCTTACTGGTTCTAGATTGGACTTACGTGGATTTGAAAAGCGTGGTCAAAGTAAATCAAGTTTATAAAGCAAATAAGGAAATATCGGTACAAAAGGATATATCGACGGAAATTAAGACTTTAAGAAGATGTGAGTCCGAACTGTAGTAGGAGACAATCTAGTATGGTCGGACGAAATTAATCGTTCCTGTTTTTTGCTTTTTTAGTCTTTGATTGTATCTGTATTTTATTGGGGAATTTTTCGAGATATTTCTTCATTTGTTAAGCTATTTCGATGGAAGGTTGTTCGGGACTTTTCGGAATTTTTATTGTACGCGTACAATTTTTGATAAACTCTTGGGAAATTATTTTTCTTTAGTTTTTGAACATTTTTGTAAGTAATTAATACGGGATTTCTTCGGGACTCAACGGGATAAAGTAGTTTGAAAACATGCTGGCGTTATATTCTCTTTTCTGCTTTAGATAATAATTTTCCTATTTTTGTAACTTACTTAATTCGGGATTTTTTTGGGATTTTATTCAGGTAAATTTTTTTAAAAGCATAAATATTAAAAAAAATTTTTTTGAAGGCAAATACATTTTATGAGATATTGCGACGAAAGGTTTTTCGAAACTTTTCGGGACTTTAAATTTTCTACGTGAAATTTTTTTCAACTGTTGGGAAGTTAGTTTTTGTTTAGTTTCTGAACATTTTTGCAAGTTAATTAATTCGGGATTTTATTCAAGTAAATTTTTTTAAAAGCATGTCGACATTATATTCACATTTCCGCTTTAGATACAATGAAGTATCGACATTTCACGTATTCTCACATTGTGCAATCTTCGACATATTGTTTTACAAAGTTTAAATTTAATCTAATTTTCAACACACGATTTTCAGTGACTTCTTTTACAAAGAATTTCATAGAGTTTACTGATAAAATAACTACAATAAGTAACGAAAATGAAGCAGGAAATGCAGACAATGCCCAAAATACACTCGCATATGCAGTTAGCACGTGACTAAAACACAATAACTTACAACAACAAAGCATTGATCATTAGCCAACTTCCGAAAATGATATAGCAAATAGTTAGTGAACATTTTTTTTTTTTGGAAGTGACAATAAACAACACCTCTTGCGTAGGAAAAAATAACAACAACGACAATCATAAATAGGGGCAATGCCAGAACAACAACAACAACAAAAATATTAATTTTATGCCAACAACAAATTGCCAAGCTAATATGCTAGTCACGAACTTCCGGTTTCGGCGACATAATTCAACTTCAGCTATGCAGCTACGCATTCGCTTTCGACCAGCTGGGTCCACAGAAGAACAGACTTGGCAGACATATAGTACATAGGCAGCGTGGTATATTGATTGGTGCATGTTTTGTTTGTTCGTGTGTGATGTGACACGTCACTTAAAGAGGCAATCAGCCAAACGCTTGACTGCTTTGTCGCGCTGAAGCCCAGGAGCGCTATGGTGGATTGTTTGCTTCGTTGGCTGGTCAATTGCTTGGTCTGTTGCACGACTAGTGGTGGTAGTTTTCATGTTGTTATTTGTTAGAGCCGGCTGGTTGAATGTGTTGTTGTTGTTGTTGTTTTGTGTTGTTTTTTTTTTTGGTCTTTTATAGGTGGATAAATGCCAACAATGCAGCTGCTTTAATAATTGACAGTATACAAATTTTGTACATGTATGTGAAATATTATAGTAATTAAAAAAATTTTAAAAATTAAAAAAAAAATTATTGCAGAATTCTGTGTAAACAATCCCGAAAATTTTTTCGGTCGCAAAAAACGATTACAAGATATTTTTTTTATTAAATCATTTCAAAATTTAAATGAAATCGTAAAACAATAATCCTAAATTGTTTTCGTAATGGGTGAAATTTTCGGGATTGCTTGCGCAATGCTATTGTTTTTTCCTATTACAACTCAAAAGTACGTTATGCGGTTCATAAAATTTTTAATATTAAAATTTCGGGATTGATTATTTCAATTCGGGATTATTTCGGGATTTATAGATTTTTTTAAATTTATTTTAAAAATATTTTTGCTAGTAAATTTTTTCTTTTCGAAATAGTATTTTATCTCTATTTTCAAGAAGCTTTCGTCAAATAGTAACTTAGTAAGAGAGTGATAAAGCGAGAGAGTGGGAGAAAGAGAGAGAGAGACCACCGGCAAATTTGTGCAATCTTCCACGATTCGGCCTGGATTAATTGTATACATATATTTATTACTAATCTGTTGTGTAGGTTAACTCTATTCTCTTTCAATACCCACTTAACAATTTTTATACTTAGCGGGAAGTTTCCGCTTAATTTGCAAATATTCTTCTTCGCACTTAAGCGTTACGAATTTCTTCTCTTCAACTAATTGCTGTAATGTTTGACTGACAAACATTATATGCAGAAAGATTTTTAGGGGCAAGCGACGTTTGCTAAGTGTTGCCACTTCAATGAAAATAATAGAAACAGTGGGTGGTGTAATGAAAGAGGATAAGAAGAGCTCTGAAGTGAAAATATGGTCTCTCAAACATATGCAAGTACAAAGGTCTGTCGAAAGTTTCGAGTGATCGTAGTTAGAAACAGTTGTTTACCTGGGGTTTCGCAAAAAAATTTTAAACTGTCTATGGTACTTGAAAGAGAGTTCAAAATGTTATTCATACATATTTCACTCTTGAGAGAACTTCACTTAGATCCTTCTAAGGTGTTGATATTTAAAAATGTGTTTAATGTTATTTGGTTATTCCGTTTGGTTATTCCATTATATACAATAAGTGACAGAGTTTTAGGCACTCTGCATTATATTATGACTACTACGTTCACAGGACAAAGAAATCATGAGCTTCTGAACAGGTTAATGAAATATATGAAATTTTAAAATCGAACCTTAAACTTAAGTAGGGTAGATATTGGTGCTTCTTATCACCAAAATATCTCGTTGTCAAATCTGTTGTTTAGAAATTTTAACTTATTAAAATTCGGGATACCGAAAAGTTTCGGGAATACATCTAAAAAAATTAATGTACCTTTTATTTAAATAATAAGCGAGTTTGTAACCCCTGGCTGGGTATTTACCATTAAGAGGAACTTCTTCTAGTATAAAATGAAATTCTAACATTAAAGAAACTCAAAAAATTTCGAAATTTGTGTTTTAGTTGAGTCAAAAAGTTTTTAATTGTGGTTTTGCGAAAGGCAGAGCGTAAATGTAGTTTTATTTCGTGACTCTGAATAAAATAATCCAGGATATAAAAAATCCCGAATTTTCGGGATGCTTCCGAATACCGTTAGAATGATTGAACTTTAAAACTAAACAAATTTAAATTGAAACAAAATACTTTTTACTACAAAATGAACACGCTAAAATCCTGTTATGGCACGTTTCACATACATATATACATATGTATCCTTATATTAGATTATATTTTGACAACCACATGACACTGCCATACAAACAAATGTCTATCACTTCCGGCGCCAATCTCTTGTGGTGACTAAAAATTGTTTGCTTGTCGATTTCGGCTACCCGCCGAACGCCTTGCGCAGTCATTAGCTAAGCAAAAACAATAACAACTCTAAGAAAGTACTTGAGAAAATTGCGGATAATCCAGAGAAAAGTCAACTGGCTGTGACGGGCACGCACATCTGCAATTAATATGTTGCTTTGACGGCCGCTGCCGATAATATGGCAGGCTGTTGGCAGCGCAATAAAAACACACACGCACACTCACAGAGCGAGAAAAAGGACATTTTGGCAACATATGCGACTGATTTCGTTCGCTCGTGAAGGTAAATTAACAAAGAAGGTTTTAAGTGGCCAGGCAAGCAATAATGGGGCAGCTCAAACTGGAAAGTAATTTTTTTTTTAGAAATCTTCTGTTTATGCAGAGTTGCCACATAAATTTTATGCTAAAGAGAATGTTCATACATAGACAGATATTTTTTAGTTTATTTAGAATTGCTTTAAAATTTTGTTATAATTTTTGATTAATTTTACTTTTTGATTATTATTTATTATTACTTATTTATTTAATTATACTTTAAAATTCTTCCTCTAAATTTAATGTATCCCTATTGTCAATTTCACTGTTTAATTGAAATTAAAATAAATAAACGTCTATTAATGAAAAATTTATGTAATAACATTTTCATTGTTCTTAAAATAGTTTTATTTTATTTCTAATTCATTAATGGGCACAGAGTTGCCATCACATTTAAATATTTACGTATATAATTACTTTAGTTTAATTAGTGGAATGTGTATGTATTTTTATTAATTTATACAGGGTTGCCATTTATATTATTAATTTTTTTTTTAATTTTTATAGAAAAATTATATTTTAAAAATAGTAAAAAAATATGACATTTTAATTAATTTTTTCATTGTTACTTTATTATTAACTTTATCATGAAGTTAGAAAAATTTGAATAATTTTACTGATATTATTTTAATTATAAAATAATTTTAATACAATTATTGAATTTTTTTAACAGTTTTTATAGTATATTAATATTTTTATTTTATTTACTTAATATAATTTTAATTATTAAATAAATGAATTATATCATTATAAAATTTTTAATTGCTTTTTGTTTATTTTTTAATTATTCTTTAATTCTAAATTTTTTTATTTTCTATTTTCGGTTTTAATCGTTTGAATTTTTTGTTTTGTCAGTTTAATTGTTATTCAAATTTGTCTTGTTGAGATTTACTTTTTTGATATTTTTTCGTCAAAAATTTTATTTATTTTGATCTTTGAAAATTTTTTTTTATTTTAGTTTAATTACTACATTAAATTTTCCATAAATAAAAAGATGTGATAATTTATTTATTGAACTTTTAATTAAAAATATAGAAAAAACTAAGCGTTTCTGTTATTTTTCAAATAAGAAAATATATATTTAATATATAGTTAAAAAATATATATTTATTAATAGTACATTTTTATTTTATTTTGTATTTTATTACTTATTAATGTTATTCATCGTTTTATTTTCTACAGAATACAATTCCTTATTACTGTCTGTATCCTTATTACTTTTTTAATTATTGTTTATTGTTTATAAATTCTTAGTTTTTAATTTTTAATGTTAAATATTTTTTAGTTTTAAATGTTAATAATTTTTTAATATTGCTCCGCATTTTTTTGAATTTTTTATTAAATATGAAATTTATGTATTAGAAATTTTTTACTATAAATTTTTTATTAGACATTTTTTATCAAAAATTTTGTATTAAAATTTATTAGTTATATTTGATTTTACTACAAAACTTTTATATTATTTTTTCTTCAATTTTTAATAAAAAATTTTAAATTTTAAAAAATTAAAAGGTTTTGTTTTTTGAAATTTGTTTGTAAACAATATTTTTTATTATTTTTTTTAGTATTATTTTATTTGCATTAACAATTCGATCTTAATCGATACATACATTCACACACACATGCATACATTCGCGCCCGTTTGCGATGTAACTCTACATATATAAAGGATAACCAGAGGACATTTGCAACCCAGACAATTAAAAATGCATTCGTTGACAATCGTAAATCAACTGGCAAACAAAAAAAGCAAGAAAATTCACATTAAGAGCGGAACAAGGATGTCAAGCAAAGAATACACACATGCGTACAGAGTAAAGTAGAGAATTAGTGTCGCTCTATTGCAGCAGCTTTTGTGCATTGAAATGCAATTGCTATTGTTATTAATCAGTTGGCATTTTGCATTCTCAAAGGAGCCAAAATCCTTGGGATAGCAAGAAACCTAGAGGTTGTGAAAGTAACAAAACAAACGAAATTGTGGCAATAAAACACTTCTGCGGCCTTCTGACAGACGAACATGATTATGAACAGTTATGTGTGTATGTATGTAGCTTCATTGAGGAGGAATTCATAACTTCATTGGATTATATTATTGATTTACAATTTAAGTGGCAGCTTCATGAAGCGTCATGAGTTATTATTATTTTAGTTGTTGTTTTTTTTTCTGTTTTTATTTGCTTCTTAAATTCTTTGCTGCACAAATGCCATCGTAAATCATCGAATTAGCTGGGACTAAGAAGGACCAACTACGAGTCGACTCGATTGCTACATACATATTTACATATTACATGTGTGAAGAAATAATTTAATTTTCCTTAAATTTAAAAAAAAAGATTTCTGAATAAAAAAAAATTTTTTTGTGATATTAAAATTTCTTTAATTTTTAACCCAAATATTCCTTGTAGCAAATAATTAAACATTCTATAATTAAAAAAAAAATTTAATTTGGCTGGCCTTCCTTGCAGTTATTGCCTGAAAATACACACGCACACACTTACACATTCCTGAATACACGGGAAATTTTATTGCCTACTTTTGAATGTGAATGTGAATGCGGAGAACTTGCCTACACATCCATATATATAAGTGTATATATGTACATATTATATTCAAGTATATTCGTATTCATGAAATTGGCTGCTCAAAATGCCAAGTACAAAATTTGTTGCATACACAAAGGCTAAGATAAACAAACATTATTTCACTAGTCGAGCAGAGTTGTACACAGCATGCTTTTAGGCGCAAACCAAACATATTTGAAAATATGTTTTTGGTCAAGTAAAAAGAGATATTCTATGAAGACAGTCTTATTAATTATTATTAGCGTATTATGTATTTATAACTAGTGTGCATACTTTTTTATTTGTTCTTATTCGAAACCCCATTTGGAAACATTTGCACACATAAATATATAAGTCCTCATGAACAGACTCACTTATGTAAGTATATTGTCTACATAAATGACCGGAAGGCAGAAATAGTTCGCAGCAGTTGAAGGTGATTGAAGCGATGATGTGTTTGTTTATGAAGTATCTGAGAACATTCAGACTACAACAACAATTAATATTTTTTGCTGTTTCGGCAAAAGTGGGAAAACACAATGCAAACTTCTTCTAAAACAGGTAAGAGAGTGCTAAGTTCGGGTGTAACCGAACATTTTATACTCTCACAATTTGTGAGGATGCAAAGTGATGAAATATTTTCAGGTGTTGACAAAACTTAATATTAAAAAATTTTGCAAATTGTTATTTTTTCGGTATAAAACCAGACAGAAGCAATGAGGATCTCATATTCGGTATAAGGAGGCTTGAAAAGTCTTAGCGCGATTTCGATCATTTTTAGATGACAAAAGGCATAAGTCGAGGACATTATTTGTGCTAAGTTTTATACCGATATCTTCATTGGTGTTTAGTTTATATTTTGGAAATTGAAAATTGAAATTAGATGAAACCTAAAATTGTATTATATAGGAAGTAGGCGTGGTTGTTTTCTGATATCGTCCATTTTACACTTTAACCAATAACCCTTAACCCAATTTACACTCTAACATAGTGGAGTAGCATTGGTGGAATAGTTCCTGAGATATACAATTTCGCCTAAAAGTGGGCGGTACCACGCCCAATGTCCGATTTTTAACATCCCAGAAATAAATTTTCACCTATAAAAACTTGTGTACCATCTTAACTGTAAAATTTAACGCTTTTGGCGTTTTTCTTTAATGAGTTAACGTACTTTTAGCAGTTTTCAGCATAACCGTTATATGAGGGGTGGGCATGGTTATCATCTGATTATAGCCATTGTCAGACTGTACGAAGAGGTGCTAGAAAGACTCGTTCTCAGCGAGTTTGGTTAATATCGCTTTGGTGGTTTGTGAGATATGTACATTAAACATATTAGGGGCGGGGCCACACCCACTTTTCAAAGATATTTGTACTACAGATGCTCCGGCCTTATTACAGTTTTGTACCTTAATTTGTGGCTTAGTTATAACGTTTTACAGTTTTTCGATTAACGGTATTTTGTGGGCGTGGCAATGGTCCAATTCCGCCCATCTGCAATGCCAACCTCCTCAGGGTACCAACAATCAAGACATAGGGAATTCAATCTAGTCATTCTCATCATTTGTATATGTATAACTCCATATTTCTCACATTTAGCTTTAGGTGTTAGAAACAACCGTTAGGTGAACAAAACTATTATACTCTGTGGCAACATGTTGCGCGAGTATAAAAAAGTGATATGCAAAGTTGCGAAAATTAAGCTGGAAAAATAACAAAAACAATGTAAAAAAATAACAACAACAAAACAACGGTAGTTTACGATTTCATTGTCATAAAAATTCACATGAAGTGGCGATAAAAGTTTACAAACACGGATATACACATAAATGTATGTATATACTTACTATTTAATATGTATATAATTCATCCGCAGAAACTCAAATAGGTTATTCCGATATATTAAGAGCGAACAGAAATGTATATCCTTAAAAAACAAGTTGTCTCTTTGTGAGACGAGATTATCCGCGGAGCCGAAATTCAGAGAGCAGATATCTCAACAGCCGCTTAGAAGCTGCTTGTTAATATGGAACGCATTTGGGTGTAGAAAAGTAGCCTCAGCGACCCAGTATTTCACTATCTGCCAACCCTATTACAGACTTTTCTTCCTTCCCGGGAGCAATAGTCTCTAAGGCAAACTAGAAAAGCTGAAATCTATCAAGATCGGTTTACCAATTTTCCGTTAACTCTCATGAAAGCTCTTTTATTAACAAAATACCAATAAGCATAACGAGAGATCGAGAATTACTACGTGATCCAAAGCTCTAAAATGTTGCAAATTTTGTGAATGGTGAGTATAAAAGAAATCCCACTATGCGGCTCTCATATTTAGTAACAATCCACGCTTCCCTGACTGCTGCAGCCTCTTTCAAGCTATTGAACTAACTGAGATGTTGGTCTATACAATAAACCTTTTGATTTGGCTTCCGAATAGCGAAGAGAATATAAAACTTTGGCACGGAGACGACAACTGGGCCACAGAACATGCAGATGATCACAGACAGACGGAAGCATGTTTCTGCTGTTTAATAGGAGATATTAGAACATGGACTGACAACCACGCTAATAGTTCAGGGTATAATACCAACCTGATAATATATATCTTTCAGTTGAATGGACTATCTTTGAGTCTATTAAGGTTTGGTTGAATATAATTTTCTGCACTTTTGGTTTCCGTTAGCCTGATTACAGGTCTATAGCCAACTTTAGTTTATGAAAAATAGAGAAATGAAAATGGTTTTAAAAGTTTTAAACTTCTTATAAAATTAAGGTTAAAACCATCCATGTTCAAAGTGAACTTGACATTAGAAACAAGACTCGACATATGTATATGATTTGTGGCTTGGTAGAAGGGTCATAATAAGGGAAGATTTGAAAGTTATCAATAGTAATCTAGTAATTATCAATAGTCCTCTTAAATAAGACTAGGAATCATGCCGGATTTTTTGAGAAACCATATCCCGTTATAATTATTATCTCTTTAAAGGTTCTGTGCTGTACATATATCGTGACAATTTCATTGTCAGCAAAGATTGAGCTTCAAAAGTTGCCCAATAAAAGAGAATGCAAGCAAAAAATGGGAAATAAAGAATGGAATGCTACAACGGAAGCAGAAAAAAACTGACAAAATTTACCGTTATTTTTGAGCTGGAAAAAATTTAGCAGAACATATTTTGAAGTTGCATATTTTTTAACTCTATCTAATTAGACACAGCTTAAGGCAGAGGAAGTAAACCGAACCGTAAAAAGTTGCACGCGTTTCAAGTTTCAACAACAAGAACATGTGGCACTCTACCGCTATATTTACCTCTATATCTGCATGCCGACACTCTTTTAAAAACGAGTGGTGTCATATGGCTAACTCGAAATAATTTAACAAGAGCCATAATGACAGAACTGCACATATTTGACATTTAACTGTAAATAAGTGACGTTTAGAATGTGACATGACACAGTGTGTAGAAAGCTAATTACTGCAGATACTTGTGTAATACATTTGCGTTTAGAAACTTAGGGATTATGTTTCGAAGATTTGCATAAATGGAACATTGAATTTCATATAAACTTAATTGAGTATAAAATTGTGGAATATTTTCTGCAAAAATTTTAGTACCTTTTTTGCAAATAAATTTAAAACAAATCGATAAGAATCACAAATACAAGATCGTTTCTTATATGTTACTGTTTGTAGCCCCCATTAAAAGAGCAGCCGCTTACTGCTGAAAAGTGGCAACTCAGCTCTAACTGAAAAAAACAAAAGTGAGTTCTTGCGTTCATGAGTTCTTGGGTGTGATTTAGGCGATCATACCTTGAAGTATGGTCAATAGTTTAATATAAGAACACACTTATTTCCACTTTACACTTCAATTCTTTAGATAGAACCACTAAAAGTTTTCCATAGTTGAATGGATAGTTTGAATACAGTTTCGAAAACATCGAACTGTTATTATTAGAGATTCACTACATGGTTAAATGGGGTATTTCTTCTCGGTTCTTTCTTGGTTTGACAAACTGAAGTTCCTAAAATTAATTCAATATTTTTGAAGTGTAAAGTGTACGATATAATTACAGGGTCTAACTGATGGTAGATGCATAGGCAGATTAAATTTATAATGCAGCTTGGAAAATTTTAGAAGATTTTCTGTTCACAATAAATCTTACACTAATAATTTACCTTCATTTAATGACGTATCATTAATGGAAGTGTCGAAATGGATGCGTGGTAGAGTTTTCGATTTGTACTCACCTGAAAATAAAAGAAGGAAAATGATTAAATGTTGAATGTATATAATATTAACGGTAAATGTCTTTTATTACATAAGTAACTACAGAAGTATATTCTAAGATTCAAACATTAGCGGTCTGATTGTTGATTTCGACTATTAAACTTTCGGAATGCCCAGGTTTCTGCCAAATTTCCTATTGCGAATAACAGCTGACACGTCCTAGAAGCATAAAAAAACTTACCTCTACGCTGCTTAGAAAATGCTAAAAATTTTATTTGTGGAAGCATTATCGAGCTCCGAGCTCCAATTTTAAAGACACCACAGAAAGGTAGATGAGTTTTATGCAAAGTTTTACCTTGTTAGAACTACACTCGGTGGTCGAGGTAACCTTGGCTCCAAGTTTTAAGGCGCCACAGAATGATTGATGAGTTTTATGCGAAGCTTTATTCTGTTAGATCTACACCTAGAAGTCGAGGGACCTTAGACATCGGAAGAATGCCTCTGTCTGACTCTGACTAGAGCTTTTTAAGTAATCCAATTTGTTAGACGCCACGACGGAATGTCGGTAGGATGAGCCAAGATATCTACTTTAAGAATGCCGACTTCAAACATACAATAAACTTGTAAGGGCAATAAGAAAAAACTCTTCTTCTGTGCCTCTTTTTTATCCGAGTACTATTCGTAGAAAGCTTGCCTTCCGCCAGGAAGCAAACTAACCAATTAAGCCATCAGAGGCTTAATTAAGTTCGCAAGGCTTGTTTCTCTCAAGACCTGTGTGCTGTGCTATAACAGTATGTAATAACACCACTCAACGGATATTTTGTACATTGATCATGTGTTGGACATACTAAGACGTTACGCAGTTCGTCCATTCATGCGAGTTCCCAAACCGCATCAGGCATGTACACATATAGATTTTCAATTAAATGTATAATATTTGTGCCATTTAGCAGAGCAAAGAGGCGCTTGCAACACAAAAACCCCTTTAGGAGTCAGGTCACACACGCGTTCAATGAGAACCAAACGGACATGCCATGGAGCCCCAGTAAAAGGTTAGCGCATGCAATTGCGTTTACAATGGTCAGTGGGACGCCAACATTTAATTGTTTGCTAGCTAACATTAAAACTTCGAATGACTCTGATTGGCAGATGAGTGCCAGCTGTTGGCTGGAAAGTAAAAAAAAATATTAAGCTCATAAAATTTTCAACTTATAACGGTAATATATAAGCGCATATGAAAGCGCCGAGCAAATGAGGCAAAGTAGAATGACAGTGCACAGTGTTACAAGTTGAATAAATACTGGTACATAAATGTTTGCTTTGGGACCGTCTGTGGTATTTTTCACTGAAGTCCGAGCAAGTCGCCGAAAAAGTACAGATTTTAGATCATGTTCGGATTTCAGCACATTTCGACTTATTACCCCAGAGACAGTCCTGGTCATTTCTTCTTCATAGTTATGCTTATTACAGTGCCTTCTTATAGATCTTGTTGGGTTTTCAGTTCATAACCCAGGATCTGGTACCAAAGAGCTAATTGCCATCGAAGAACTCCAGAGGATCAAACTCTGAATTATACTTAAACTTCTATTTAAATGGATATCCACTCTTGTGTGTTATTCCCGACCTGTCCAAGGATCTTCTTCTGTTTTTTTCTTCTTCCTTAGATTAGATTACAAAGGTTCATAAAGTAGGTTTCATTATGGTCATGGAGGGATTCCGCTGAAAGAAACCCTATTTAAATTCGTTTGATCCCAACTGTGAACTTTATATGATCTTCAGGAAACAAATTCCGGTACTTGTTTTAGGAATCTCCCAATGGCGACTGTTTCCTGAAGGGATGAAACTACTTAAGGCTCTTCTCTGTTCTTTCCTGCTGTAAGTTTGATCACTTTTGTAATGTACTTTGGTCACTGTATATATGTAGATATATACATATATGTATATAATGTGATATATGAATATGAACCACACACATGTTGCGCGTTCTGCAATACTTGAAGTCTGCGTTGGCCTTAATCCAAACAACCCATTCGCATACAGATGTAAAAGAAAATCGCGAGCATATGGCAGAATAATTAAAAGACGCACTCGCCTTGCTGTGGCATAAAGAAAAACTAAGCAAACAAAGGAACAACAACAGTGATAATAAAACTTAAAAATAAATGGTTTTACTAAAAACGCGTCGAGTGAGAAAAAATTCGAAAACACAAAGTAATGAAATAGCATGACTAAGCAAACACGATAATTTAACGGTTGACTGCAGGTGTTGCTTTTGTTGCTGTATAGTAGCATGTCTGGAAAATTTCCTCGAAAAGCCATAAACATCGCTTTTACGCTGAAGCAGCAAGGTAAACACACAAAAAAAAAGCAAGCACGAGTAACTTCGATTTCAACCGAATAACCTCCAAAACTCCAAACTTTGTCCGAGCCACTGTGGGACTGAAAGTTTGGGAGCTTATTTACGTTTTCCAAAAACATAAAGCCGTTATCCAGCAAACCAACAGTCTAGGTTTTAACAAAATGTGTCTTGAAAAATCCCATGTGTCTTTGATGTAAGAGGACACTTGAAACCGTTAACCAAGAGGTTAACAATCTAACTTTTCGAAATTTCTTCACTGACAAATCTTCAGAAACAATACTTCACTTTTATACTCAACGAGCTCCTTAAGGCTTGAAGAATAGGGAAAACTACTGTCTTCTATGACGCATCTTCCATAAGAGAACAAGCCGCTAACGGGTACCGACATCATTAAGCTATATTGCTTTGGCTTGTGAGGAGTTTTCATACCCACAAGCGCAATTATTATTTGGTAAATTTTTCTTTTGATCCACATCCACCCTCGTCGGATAATTTTAGACTCTAGAGTCTATTTCGACAAGAAGACTTTTTCTTTGAAATCGAAAGATTAGCAAGATCAAATTATTATAGGTATACATTAGCATTTCAGTGACTGAGCTTCAATGACGAGACATACATACATACACAACCGGATAGTTTCATGGTCGGAGTCGTTAAATCTAGCCACTAATTGGGCGGATCTCGAGCTGAACATACTAATTTCCAT
The DNA here is from genome assembly GCA_021498325.1 of Bactrocera minax. Lineage (NCBI taxonomy): Eukaryota > Metazoa > Arthropoda > Insecta > Diptera > Tephritidae > Bactrocera > Bactrocera minax. The sequence goes on from JAKEEE010000228.1 coordinate 42,040, forward strand.
TTGGAAGTATGAAAAAGAATTGATGTTGTAATTACTTTCGGGAAAAGGTAGATTTAAGACCCGACACTGTTTGACCTCTTAATATCTCATAAAAAAATATGTGCTATACCGTTCCGTAAGTACAGCAACGGGAAGAATATTACGTCCGGATTTAGGGACTTGAGAACCCTTCGTCTCAGCGATTGAACCAGATTTGAGTAGCCTAGTTTCAAACAAGGTCTAACATAGGCTCAAACATGGAAAGCAAATATGAAATACAAGTACCAGAGAACTTAAAAAAGTTAAATATGGGTACAAGAGAAAACTTCCAAGCACTCAACGGAAATATACTTCGGCAACATAAATAGCATGGTGTCATCGTTTGGTGGTGACAGTCATGACAGGCAGGACAAAGCAGTGATCAAACTCCGTCCGACCGAAATTTTAACATATGTTAAGACACATCCTTCAAATGTTAAGCTTAATCAATATTTTTCAGGATTTCATTTTCATTCCGACACTTAGTAGTCGGAAATAAAGGTACCAAGAGAACACATATCCTACTTCAGAGTGTTTGCAGAGATTGGAAGGTCAAGTAGAGAGAGTTTCCTTCATTTTAGAGGTGGGACCTGCATAGTCTTATATAGCGCCTTCATCAGGTAAAGCCCTATTTTACGTAAAACAAAGCTATCGAGAGATAGCTAGATATTTGTGTTGCCCAAAGGAGTTGATTTAGCCTAAAGTACTCTTCGTTGGCAGCCCTTTCCACGATTTTTTTTTCCAGAAAGTGGTGAACAACCAATACATTGAAATTGTGTTACCTCATCCCACAATTTGGGAAAGTTCGTGAACATATAATTGTTTAACAACTCATTGGTAATTGTTTATTACAGTCTTTTGTTGTTGTTTATTAACAATTGTTAACACAGTTGCTGACATAGAAATGAGGAAATGTCGACGTCGTAATTAGTGTGGAGCAATTTGAGTGATTTACGCTTTTCGTTTCAATTAAATTTAAGCTTCAACTAACTTAAATTGTCTGATGTCATTAAAGATTGTGGTATACAGGGTATTAGCGAGCGGCTGATGAGAGAAAGGAGAGTAACAAGAAAAAAATTTGAACTGAAAAGCGGGGTATAGCGGGTGGCGCTTCAAAAGTAACGGCTTTGGATGAAAGCTGTGGTGGTTGGGAACGTCAATGAGGAAGAAACGGCAGGGCTAGATGAAATTAAACCAGATGAGGTGATACAAAGTATAATTTTTACACTGAATGACATAAGGTTTGGGAGAATGCTTTGTTCAGTTATACTAGATAATCCCGATGACCGCAAAAGCTAGAACGCTTCTATAGTTAAAGATAGGAACCAAAGGAGCTGCCTGAGTTGATTCGAACAAGTGGTAACAACGAGGAAAGGTATGATGAAGCAAGAGGTGTGGTCCTCGCTCACTTTATGGATATCCCACAAGGGTTGCCATATTCACATATATATATATGTATATATGTATGTATATATGTAAATATGTAAATGTAAATCAAATAAAACGTTTATTTCCGCCTACAACAAAGTACAGCTGACAGTTGTTTCGAAATTGGGTCATCAAAATTTTTGGCAGCCTGATTGGGTTGTGTTTTCATATATACATATAATCATATGAGGGATTACAAATGTTTGCTCTGTTATTAGACTTTAGTACATGCGGAAGATAATTGCAGGAAAGTTTGTATATTTTTTCGACTAGTAATTGGCTGTGATTGCAAGCGCATGCTTAATTGTAAATATTTAAAAAAAAAAATTTTAATACTGACCGAAATACAAAGGTGCATACTTATATATTTTTTTTTATTTTCATTTATATTTTTTAAATTTTATGTTTCCTAATTTTTTTGCAATATGTAGTTCTGGTCAATTTAAAAAAAAATATAATTTATTTTTTACCCTTTTTTTTAGTTTTTACAAAATTTATTTAGTGTTGGTTTTGAATTACTGCATTATTTTTTGTGACTTTTGTGACAAATCAGTTTCGAATTTATTATTTTATTTGAAAATGCTATATTTAATTTGCTTAATTAAATTTTTTTTTCGTTTTATTATAATTTTTTTTAAAAACCGTTAACGAATATTTTGAATTTAAAATCAAAAACATTAACTTAATACAGCTTTTATTTACTCAAAAAATTTTAAATAAATTAAAATTGAAACTATAGAAGAAAAAAAATATTTTTTAACAATTTTTAACAAAGTTAAAACCAAAAAACGGCACTTTTTTATTACTTTATTAGTTTGAAAATTTAATAATGCCAGATTGATTATTTATTATTTATTTATTTTAAATACTTAGAAAATACTTTATCAAAAAGTTTGGTGGAAAATTTTTTAGGTTTAAAATAATAAAAATTATAATTTCTTTAATTTTAATTAATTTAATTATTTATAATTTATTTTATGTTAATTAATAAGTCTTTTAAATTAAATTAATTTTTCTTAATTTGCATGTAAAAATTAAATACATACATTTTTTCAATTCAAAAATTTTTTACATTTACTTTTTATGAAAATTCATTTTTATATTTTCTTTTCCATCATTTATTTTATAAGAAAAATATTTACTTTCAAAATATCATTCATTGTAAACATATTTTAAATTTAATATTTTCTGTATTATTGTATTCTGTAATTATGAAATTTTTTAACAAATTTCTTATTTTATATTTATTTATTTTTTTTAGAAAAAATTTATTTAAATGCTTTTTTCTCAATTGTTTGTTATATTTTTATTTATAGTTTTCGTTATTTTATTTATTTTTTTTTTTTTAATTTTCCATGAATTAGTTTACAATATAATATTTAATTTTTTTCAGAAAATTTATATTTTTGATATTTTTTCTATTATTAGTAGCGTTGTCATTCTTTTTAGTTTATATTCGTACGGAATTTTATATCTTTATAGGCAAAAAAATTGTTATAAAGATAAAAAAAAATTATTTTCCATATTACTTTCATTTATAGTTCATATTATTTCATTTTTATTTTTATTTATTTTTTTTAAATTTTTTATTTTTTATTTCAAAATATTTTGTGGCAATTTCAAATTCCAAAACAAAAAAATATTGACATCTCTTATTTATGGTTTCATAATAAATGCATATCGGTTATAAAAATATGTTTATAAATATGTATTTGCACTTGTTGCCGCACAAAGCCCTAAAAATTATTAATTCGCGATGAACTCATTATTAATTCGGTATTTTATAGCTTTTTTTGCCTTGTCGGCTGCATGCCAAATGTGGAAAAGCAATTTGAATAATCACGCTGAGGTAGTTGCTCATCGTGCTGTCAACTGTTTTGTATGCGTGAAATCATTCTCAAACAGTTTTTTTGCAGTTCTCTGATTTTCAATTTCCAAAAAGATGTAATTTCACACATGTATATAAAAAATAACATATGTATGTCAGAACTTTCATGTATGTACATATATATGTAAACAAATGTATTTTTTAACCAGGGTTGCCAAAATATATATGAGTCGTGAAATATTGTTCAACCTACTCTGAAAAGGTTTCTAAACGTAATCTTTTGCTTGATTTGGACACGATTGCCATTTAATTGTTTGCTAAACGTAAATCATTGATAATTAAAAAATAACTGGGTTTTCATTACCGATTGTTATTTTAAAAATATTTTCCACCAATTTGAAATAAATTGTATTTACTTTTTTCCTCTTATAATCACACCGAATTAAAAAAAAACTTATTTAAAGCTACTTTGCTAATTATTATTGTACGTAGAGTTGCCACATTTTCTAAGCTTAAACTAATAAATTATTCTACATTATTTTAAATAGGGCTGCCATGAATTTTAGAAAAATGAATTTTAATTATTTCGACGTAATGACTTATTTTGCAAAGAGTTGCCACGTGATTTCTTAAATGAAAACTAAAATTAGCTATTTTTCAATTTTTTTGACTTGCGTGGTCATAGCACTTTTTTTATTTATTAAACAAAAAAATTTTACCTTTTAATTATAAATTAATTAATTAAATTTATTAATAAATTTTATAGAAAATTGTTCAAATGGGCATCTTTTAAACGTAAATCGTTTTAAAGGTTGCCATTTCATTAAAAAAAAAACAGTTGGCCTTTCTTTTGTTCCTGTGCCTAGAACTATAATTGTTCACAATTCACTTCTTTCCGTTCAATGAATGCTTTAGTGCGCCAATTGACTTGACAGCTGTCAAAGTGATATTTGTCAGATCACTTACACAGCAATTAAATATATTTATCAATGTAAACACTTACACCTGCCACTCGCATCGGCATTATTCGACCCTATAGCTCCGTTATTGCCAACACCAGACGTAGCCGCGGCAACATCATCCACACGGCCACATCCCGCACCACTGTGACTCATCATAACTGTCGGCAGCAAATCAATTTGTTGCGCACGCGTACGCAATTCACGATAATCACCGACGAATTCATCGCGTTCGCCGCGCAAACACGAAGCTAAACCGCGCGACGAAGTGCGCCGATCGCCGCGCTCCTTTTCCAAAGAACGACAATACAGGTGTGTGGTACGCTGCAGTGATTGCGTTTTTGATGTGTTGCCGCTGCTGTTGCTGCAGTTGTTGGCATCCGGTTGGGCGTGCGGCGATGGCAATACCAGTTCGTTGTGCATTATCTGCAATGTCGGTTGCTGTTTATCTTCCGGTGATGGTATTGCAACGCAATTCATTTTGGTTGTTGTTGTTGTTGTTAGTTTTTTGTTTGTTTTGGTATTTTGACTAAAAGTTGTTGTAGAATGTGTAAATTAATTTTTAATTTGCTTAAATTTTAGCTGTTTTCAGTTAGCCCTCATTTTTTAGCTTTCTTTATGTAGTATTTCTGGATTTGATTAATCAGTTATATTTTTTGGTTTCGTTACGCGTATTTTTTAACTTATATTTAATTATTTATTTACTTTCACTAGTCATATCTAGCGCCCACTCGTTTATTGCCGTTAAATTTTGCGAGTACTAGCAACTAATAGAGTATCCTTCTTTAGTACCGTTATATTTAACGTTTTGTCTAACAACTAACCGAGTATCCTCATTTAGTACCGTTATATTGTGCGAGTATTCGTTTTCAAGCGCATGTTTTATACGCAACTATAGTACCGCTATATTTTACATATTTTGCCATAACTTTTTAGCACTCAGCTGACTTTTATTTTCACACTTTTTTTATTATCATTTGCTGTAAAGTAGAAAAAATTATTTTTAATTAAAAGTCAAACTTTCGAAGAACTGGAATCTGTACCCAAAGTTGATGCGCTTGAACGACGCCAGTAATTATAGCAACACCAGTTTTTAGGCTTTGCAGCTTAATATTACATACGGGTTAAGTTAGGTTAGAGAAGAAACTCGAATTCTACAATAACCATTGTATTCAATTTCGGTCTCGATGAGGCTTACACCCTGAACATATACATATATGACAATAGGTGTTAAAAACATACATACATACCTATATAAAATATATTATATAAATTTGTTGAGAACTATGGTCACATTGCTTTAGTGAATGAAATAAAATTTATTACAGGTACGAATGCAATTTGTTGTGAAACAGCTTTGCGGATTCATGAAGAACTATGTATGAACTAATGTAAATTTTTATTGCTAACTGGCGCACGGAAAGTCGCTCGTGAGAATTATGCCGACCGAAGACACACCAGTGAAAGCTAACGTAACTGGAATGCGTAGATTGGCATAGAAAGGTCGTTCAGTCACTATATTATGTGGGGTGCACGATTAACGGTACACTGAGTTTCATAATGATTTGATTTGTTCTTCTTCTTTAATAGAGCGCCAGTTTAGTAAATTCAGAAACAACTTTTTGCCAGTTTTCTTCACATTTTCAGCCAAATTATGGCACCTTATAGACATAATATATATACATATGAACGCGCTGTATAAATTTACATTTTTACTGCCTCTATATTTTATAGCGTTCACCATTTCTGTGTGCCTTATTTATAAATTTCTAAATAAGCAAATTTTCAATTTGACTAGAAATTTAGTGCGTTGCTGTAAGTATGTATGTTTATAGTATATGTAGAGTGTTTGGAAATTGCTCTCAAATGCGTAAACAAATATAAAATCTCATAAGCCAAGCGGATATGCTCATGCAGACAAATAAATATGTGGATATGAGCAAAAAAAAACTTATGTGGGTGTTCAAAAATACTATGGCATAAGCACGAAAATAGATGCGAGGTTTGTTTTTTGCGTTAAAAAAATATTTTGCTATAAAAATTAAGCACTTTTATATGACAACTGTCAGAACTAACAAACTAATTAATAAAAAAAAATATATATCATCTCGTACATTTTTTGTTTCTCCAAGTTAACTAATATTATGCCATTCACAACAAACTAATTTTCAACATTAGCCATGTAACCCTGTCATAAAAAAAATCAAGTGACGCAACTAATTTTTCAAGTTCAATACCCCAACGCTCATAAATTTCAGAAAATGGCCTCCACACGCGCTACTTATATACATGTATGTACATATATTTATGTTTGGTGCTGTGCACAATTTTTCCATGCCACTTCACTCAAGTTCATGGCATTTTCCTGCCTTCAATTTGTCGTTTTGGCAATTCAAAACGAAGTACGAAAATACTTTGGTTTGTTAGACATGTCACAGTAGCGTTACAAGTGGGGAAACGCAACAGTACCTCAGTTGTTGCCGCTTACAGAGCAGCATTTATGCGCAATTTGCACCATTATGATTAAGGTGTGAACACACTATGCGCCAATAAACAACATCACAAGATACTTGGTTATGCAAAGGACTACTGAATGCTTAAAATTTATATGGATATGAGCAGAGAACGCGTGGTGAGAGCTTTAATGAGATTTAAGCGTTATTTGGTATTATGCAATTAAGCTGTGAACAGAGTAAAAACCTGTAAACGACCTGTAAACGCAGCCTGACGGTCAAATAAACGTGTGAGTACAATTTTCTTATGAATCGGAAGGGAAAATGTATGCAAATTATTCCAGCAAGTTATTATTGTAGTACAAAATAATAAATTCTCGAGACTTCTGAATCTGCAGTTGTTCAAAAATTGCTTATTATAGCACTCTTTTACATTTAGAAACTCAACGAGTACATTTTTTGTACCAAAAGCGAGAATGTTAAAGAGAAGTGACAAAAAAAATATTATGCGTTTTAATAACTGTAACACAGGAGACGAGCTCTTTGACAGACAAATAACAGGATTTTAGGAAGAGAGAGCTGATGATTTAGTCTAGGAACGAGCTTTTTGATAATGGTCAAATAATGGTTTCGTGCCAGGATTTTAGATGAAATGATTTTGTATAAAAAAGGAGAGAGCTGTTGATTTTGTTTGAAAATACGATTAAGATCGAAAACCGTCTGAGCTAATTTTGAAGCAAATACAACAAAGTAAATAATTTAAATCCTCAATTATAAAAGTAGAAAATTCAGAACCTGCAGGAAGGCCTGTTTTCGTTATGTCGTACAATCTTCATGAGATCTAATGCGATCTCACCTTAAGCAGTGACATGTGTAGCAATAAATTTGCTATGTACGAATTCAAGAGGGCTTTTAAGCAAAGTGGCGAATTCACTCGCAGCCAAGCAAGTGTGAAATTGTAGAAACCTATGCAAGTACATTTTGTTTAACAAGCAAATTAAGATTTTTCTAATTTTGTACTTTTATTGCAATTTTGTTAGCAAATGCTTGGGCAACATGGTAAGTGTGAAGACTAGCGCACGAACGACACAGTAAATATGTAAGGAGAGGTGCGAGCGTGAGGCCAATGACAAAATTTGCCAGTGTAGATGAAGATGTAATTAGAAATAGCGCGGAAGTTTAAAGTCAAAGTAAGTGCGCAATTAAATGTATATATATATCAGTGTATTTATTGGCAATTTTTGGAATTTCGTTGGCGCAAACGATTTAAAATAGTTGGGTGCCAAAATACTGAATTATTAATGAAGCACATATATTTTGATCATAAAAAAAAAATATATTAATATACTAATAGTAAAAGATACATTTAATAATAATTTGCATTATTAATTATAGTGCTTTAATCAACTGTGTAAATATCGGCAGTCTACATCTTGTGCTACTGAACTTTTAAAATCGACAGTGTGCACGCCATCTAATTGTTATCGATTTTGTTTACGTTCTAAATCAATTTCAATTCAAGTTTGTGATTATATATTATTGTTTATATTGCAAGTGAGAAATAAAGAGTTCTTATGATATGAATATCGCTGACTTCAATACTAAAATGTTAGCGCGATCAATAAAATATTATATCTAAATAAAAGCAATAAAAAGAAAAAAGCCCACAGTAAGTGTTAGATTGGAGACACCACCGAATGACATTTGGACGTAGTTATTGAGGGATCTGCCAGAAGTAACTTCTGTATTCGCAAAACAAGGTTACAAGGGGATTTGTTGAACGAAGTTGGCTAAGCGAGAAAAAGCAGAAAACGACTTTTGTAAAACTTATCTTATTATCATATCCGCCAGCAGAAAGAGCACAGTTACATACTAGAATAGAATGAAGGAAGGAGAATAAATAGTACCAAGCGAATAAGCAGAAAATTAGTGAGATTCGAATCACTGGAATTTCGCATTATTTCATATTTTCATTAAAAAAAATGATAAAATTTAGTATTATAAAACCACAGACCAGAGACTTGAACAATTCCAGTGCTTTCGACTTGCCACAGTATACTTAGTAGTTAAGAAAACTCACTTAAGCTTTATATTAAGTAACTTTGTTGCAAAATATGGACATTAGTGGAAAAACTCTGGTGATCATAACGATAATTTGTTTGCGCAGTCAAAGTCGAACGCGGCAAATGATTCATTGGCGACAAGTTTATGCCACAAACATATTTAGAAATTTCTTGACTTTTTTTTATTTAATATTTGATTTTCTGAGACAGCATACATATTTTCCCTTCAAAACATTTGCGCTCATTTTCGCACTGTAATAAAAATTATGTGCGAAAAAATGCAATCAGTGAAAATCATGCGCGCAGAGCGCGGCCATACATCACTCACTGTATTTTCACGGCGTGCGCGTGAAATGCGCCACAACAAGCAGTAACGACGAGTTAATAAAAGCACGCAGTGGTAGCAATGGCGTCTGTGCTGCATGTTAGTTGCCACTTTAACGCAATAACTACGTAGTGGCGGGGTAGACAAATGCTGGAATTCGGAGTAGTGCCGCATAGAAGGAGGTGCTTGAGGTTGGTATTTTATTTTATTTGCATTACTTTTTTTATTTGCTGTAATAAGTGATTCACACCACGGCGGCCGGCAGTTGGCGCAGTCGGACATATATTTTGTGCGTTTTACGACTCACTTGCCGCAAACAATGAATGTGCAAATAAAAATATTTACCGACTTTGTCACAGTAGCAGTTTTTAGCAGACCGAAAAGTGTATGAATAAAAAAGAGTACGCAAAAGTGGCCGTTAGTATTAAATTTGTCCCTAGATGGCGCTATGATGAAAGTTTTTCTGTGAGTCGTGTTTACCTACAATTACATACTATTTATACTATCGATATAGGAAAAATTATAAACATGCTCCCCAAACCTCATCCTCGAACCTCTTATTACTCGCCAATGATAATTCAGAATGAAATAAAATTAAATTTCCCGTTTTTGTTGCTGTAGTATGAGGCATTAAGGACTACCGAGTTTTTTCACCACGTTCCTAGAAAGAAAAGTCCAGGAAACGCGCTTCTCTAACAAGCTCGTAACAGTCGAAAGAGGAAGGTGAAGACAATCGGGGTTTTTTATGAGGTGGGCGACCTCAGAAAGTATATAAAGAGGTTATTACAGTCATTTAAGAACTCTTCTAAAATTTATACATGAATATTTGAAAGGATTGGTCGGCAAACTTTAGACTTTAGACTTTAGACATAAGAAGAGGTCCTTATGCCATGAGAAGATTCTTAACTTTTTGTACTTGTGTATAGATAGAGCTGAAAAGAGCTAGTATAAGAAGACATGCAGGTTTAACAAACAATAATATGAAGAGCTCTGCAGCTTTTCTAAGAACAAGCTACCGAAACTTTCATTTCTAACGGTTTTTGGGGCATTTTAAAGTGGTGTAGGTTCGTGTTTGTACGGCAACCAAATAAGGTCCACAGCAGCTTGGTGCGCAGCTCTTATTATTATTAGAATGACAAATGGGTGTGTGGTACATCTAACATAAGCTCGGATGTGAGTTAACTTTATGAAGCCCTGATGAACTGCATGGATAACGAAGCTAGCAGGTACAACAAAAAGACCAACAAAAACGAAAGAAGACGAAAGTTCTACATACATGCATTATATTGAACAACGCTAGAGTTGAGACTTCAGAGTTTTACCAAATATATATATATATATGTATATTTGTATACATCTATTTGAAGTCACTACGTATGGATATATGTATGTATATATTTAGACTTGTAAAATGTAAAAATATCATGGCTCCATATAGGCTTTTTGGCTGCTTGCGAATCACTGAAGCGTAACCAAAAATTGACGCCAGCTGCATGACGCCATAGGGTGGTGTACCATCTGCCAGAGAGTCATGGCATGCCACTTATGTGTAACATTTTGTGCAATACTTGCTACATTTTGAAACGTTTTCAAAAATTTCATTAAAAAATAAATAGAAAAAAATTCTGCTTAAAAAGTTTCTCTTGCTCTAAAAAACCTTGCCACATTCTTGACTAACGAACTTTAAACCCCAACAGTAAATTATACGCACAAAAGCGCTTGACATGCAACATCTGACCATATGTATGTTGAGCGTGCGTTCTAAAAATGTAGGTGAAGTAGCTGCGTCGCGTCTGCTAAGGCAGCCAGTAGCTACAAAAAAAAAAAATAACTGCTATTGCCACATATGTAGTTGCAGCACTTAAATGCTTGCCACTTTTCCATGGAAGCGTAGTAAATTACAGGCAAATTGCCACTAAGTCAAGCATGGGTCCATACACCCAAGTGCGGAGGGCGTGCGTACATGCACCTACATTGTATACATTTGTATACTCATAACCTAGTAAGTGGCAGTAACCGCCGACAAGTGGGTTGGTCGGTATGTACACGAAAAAGTTGCAAATGGTTGCATGTAACGCACATGAAATTATCTTGTCGCTGTCAGCTGAACGAAGACACGGCTCTAGTATTTACTGAAATGAACTTTGTGTACCCGCTCTACTATCTACTTGCAAGGTAATTAGCATAAATGGCCGTAGCTGAGCGGAAGGCGCAAAAATTTACATATGAGCGCATGAGGAGGTGCAAAGGTAACTGTTTCATAAGCTGACAATCTGGTAAGCTTTTAGAAAGTTTACGAAAACTTTCAGCCCGAGCGTTTTAACAAAACTAAAGTAGTTAATGGGTTGAAGACCTTTTAGTGCCGAGATTTTTGTCAAATGTTAATAAATTTAGCAAGAACAGTTATAAAGTGAACAGTCGGGTTGCACACCAAGTCTTCATTTCTTGGGAAACCGCGCTTACATATTGCTCCAAAGGTTTTGCGACAAGTTAAAAAGCGCATAAATAACCTGAACTGTTTTTTTTAATCGGGAAGAGGCTTTGAGTTTCCGAAATTACTTCGATATTAGTGCTTGGCTGACTGAGATATGACGCTTCGTTCACTACAGCAGAACTCATATTGATCCGCGTAGACTGGAACTCTGCCATATCAATGACGGGCGCTCTTATCTTTCGGTTATATAGAGTGAACGATCTTTTAGAATCCAATCAACGTCTAGAACGAGTCTGAGACAAACAAAGTTCTTGCTGATCCATTTCATCCTTCCACTGCCAGCGAGTCTATAACTGGAATTCTGATGCGATTTTTCTGCGAGGACAACATCTTAATAGTAAGTTCGACTGCTAGCTGGTCAGCAATGCAGTGATATTGAATCACAAAATCAACAAGAAAAAAAAAGATTGGCATACGACGGCCTTAGCACCGTGGTGTTAGAAAATATGGTGGTACTGAGGAACTGCAAGCCCATTCTGGTGCAGAAGTTATTCTAATTGGAACGTAGTAAGAGAAATTTTAAGAAATCGATTCTTGTTTCGATCGATCAATTATGTTTCTTAAAGAAACGAATACAATATATTAAAATTACGCCAAGGAACTGTATAAATTCTAAACTTTCCCACGGTCAGTCAGTCAGTTTAACGTAAACAGAACCGGATCAGGGTTAATATCGGCCCTAGAATTGGCAACTCGAAAACGTATAGTTTTCGAAACTATGGGGAATGTTTTCTGTTGCTATAAAACAACAACAACACCGTCTTGCTACCTTGAATGGAGCAGCTTACGAGAAATATTCAAAGCAAAATAGTTGTATATCTAAAGGGTTCCACAAGCTGGACGATATTTATTTGTTTCAGGTAACCGAGTAGGCGTTTGCCAAAAGGATCAAAATACACCAGATTGACTGTTGGAAAAGAATGATTAGGGTAGAAAAGGAGTTAGGGGATAGAGGAAGAAAATAAATAGGAGGAGAGAGACCGTTTTGAAGCGAACTTTAGAAACGCTGGAATGCGGTAAAAAGGGTACTAGGTGGGAGGAGCCGTATATGATTCAAATGCTATATATATTATAAATAATGTGGTAGATAAAAAAGTCTAAACCCTAGTATACTATTTAGAGCGCGTTCCTAACCTTTACGCATCACAAATTTAGGTCTATGCAATTTCGGGTATGTTTTCTAAAATGTTTTTCGGTTCACTGAACCATTTTTGTGAAACTACAAGCAACACTGCATATATCACGCTCCACGAAATCTACACTGCACCAGCAGTGACAAACATTACGATTATCAACGCGCTGATTACACAGAAAATAAGTAGATCTTCAAGCCATAAGGTGGTACCTATATGCGTTTGTACGTATGTATATGATATTTTATCTATGTTTTTACCTAAATGCATGTGTTTATGTAAAGTAGTTCGAAAGGCCTAAAGTGTCAAGGGTTGTACGCGCGCACGAGGTGACAGTACACTTAATGAAAAAGTTGAGAAGAAAGTGTTTGCGTAGAGACACATACGAACACTTTTTTGTATTACACATGTAGCGTAGCGCCTAATTTGAGCTAATGAAAAACGACAAACCTGACAAGTGGGTGAAGAAAATATGAAATAGAAATAGAGAAGAAACTTCAAATTAGACAGTTGCCAGCAGCATGCTGTGTCATCATAGCTACTGCTGCTGCTGCTGTAACAATTGGAGCAACAGCTACATGAAAATTAAAAGCGATGATGATGCAAACATGTGTAGACCAGCAATAAATTGGACAGCATGAAGCCGAACCCAGTGCTAAATACAATGTTGTTGAATTTTTGCCAAATATTATGACTCTAGTCTCAAAAGTGTTCAAAGATAGTACCTAAATGATTGTAGTGTACCCAGTTGGGACATGAGAATAAGGCAACAAATCACCGACTTCATAAATATTTGTCCTCAGCTGAGAATTTTCACAGACTTCCACAGACGTCCCTTTCGTCTATCCAATAAATTAAGAAAACCATAGATCGTCTTCGATGGTGTCTCATTTACTCCCCTCGGTCTTCCGTTAAGTTTGTTTGCTGCGGAATGCACGGAACCGTAGGGCTCTTTCTCTTTTTTATGATCTCACCGAACTATGATCTGCCTCTCAATATGCCATCCTTTGAACCCATATCTAATAACTTCTGACAAGAACTGACTATGTCATTCGCGATCTCGTTTCATAACTGTCGAGAAATCAGAGCGTACTATTATAACAAACGGGTTTTTCGGAGAGAAAATGTTAAAGAGATAAAATATGCCTTAAAAGTAGGTCATCCAATAAGATATTCGTACTTTTGTGATTCTCTAGGTATTTTTATGGTTTTCGATGGTATGGTTCATGGGGAATGTATAATGGTATGGTTCAGCGTCCGCTTATCAGAACTATCGAAAGATCTCATTAGTTCTCAGTAGTTGCTAAAATTTCGAAAGATCGATGATAACAAACAGTTAATTAATTATTAATAGACTAACATGATCTATGGACGAAGCTCAATTCAGTACTCCTATGCTATTCCCATGTCTCTTAAAGGTCTCTCCACTCTTCCTCTTTACCTTTACTGGTGGGTAAGCTCCGGAAAGAAAAATCTCACTCCACAAATGAAGGCTTGTCTTTAATCATCTGCGCTTGGACTCGCTAGATCTACTGGATTTTACCGCATGATATTTTTGAACCCAAATGACACTTGCCACAGTTTGCTGACACTTTTTAGTTTGCTTGGGACGCCAGTGAACCATCATAATGCGCCAACGTTGGTTTAACGTCTGTGAGCGGAACGTGCGCAGTTATGTAGTGCGGTGCGGAAGGTGGGAGAGTAGCGCGCAAAGAGCAGTTCAACAGACTGCTAATATTCATTTGTACGCGCGGATGCCCTTAGCTTTTTTTTATTAGCTTTTTGTGTTGTTGCTTTTGTTGCTGTATATATGTATGTACACACTCTCATACTCGTCGTAATGTTATTGTTTATCATATGTTGAATGAAACTTTTTCATAGACATCATCCACATCATCATCAGTCCAATATGGCCCAGCACATGGCATGTCGGTTAGATATGCTGATGAGTTTAGCTGCTGATAAATATGCTCAACTGTTGTTGTGTACTATAATTTTTTATTTTATTTTTGTTCTTTTTGCTATTATAATTTCCTGTTGATTTATTTAAGCAACGAAATGAAGGCACTCAAGTGTTAAGCTTGTGCGGCTCCAGTGAGCCAGTTGCTTCGACCGGCCATTTCTGGGTTCCATTGGCGTTGTTGGTGCGCTGGTGTGCTGGTTGGCTTTTTGTGTTTTTACTTTCTTCTTTATTCTTTGCGAAGTATGTAATTTCATGCCTAAATTATTTGTTGTTCTTCTTTCATTGCGATTTGTCTGCTTTCGTTCCAGAATTCGTAATGATTTTATGCGGAGCACACCATTTCGTCGTTGTAAGCGTTTTAACAAATTATGATTATAATCTAAATTTAAGTTATTATGCTCTTCGGTTTCACAGATTTAATAGCAGCTAAAATTTTATAAAATTATGCTAGTATTATTTACGCTTTCAGGTTCAATTAATTTGCGCAGCGCTGCATAAGATCTAAACTTATTATCATGGCTTTCAAACTGTTTATTAATTACAAAAAAAAAATCTTTTAAATATCTATGGTAGTTTGAAAACCTTGCAAGATCGTCTCAGCACCCGTTATGCTCTTCTTAAGATCTGAATTTTATAGCTAAGACACACACCCCAGCTTTCTATTCACGAACAGTTCGCGAATATTAACTCTAAGCGAGCATTAAAACTTGTTTCTTCACTATCAACGATTTTTTCTGTGAATAAAAGTCTACTGAATACGAACGGCGCTCGCTTTCGAGCTCTTTTAGAATAAATTTCGAGCTTGAACGAGTCTTTTTAACGAACATAAACTTTCGACAAATGTCCATAACACGTTTATGGCAACTGAGCTACATATATCTAGCCAAAATAACGCTTCAACAATAGAAAACATAAACTAAAAGATACATTTTGCTTTATAATCAGTTATGATTTACATAAGTACACTTATAGAGTTCCATTTCAGAATTGCGCTAAGCATTTAGAGTCCAATCCTGAATATTTTTACAACTCCTTGTAAAAAAAAGACTTGTCTAAAGCCTATTGTCTGGGCTCCGAACCAGAGGTTCATTCTTTTTACAGAATAAAGAAACGGCGCTCACTTTGTCTAAGATCAAGAATTATTGTCAGCTGAAGCTCTGCAGCGCTCTATTCTAGTAGTTTGTCACGTTCCGATAGCTTAGTTTTGAATTACAATGAAATATCCCTTCTGCATTTAAAGTCAATCATGTGAGGTCGTTTATTTTCAAGAACTCAAAAACTCGGGATCAAAAACTCGGCTTAAAAATTTTTCCTTAGACAAAATTTAAGAGCAAAAACCTCTGTGCGATTTTAAGGTCCATGCTAGAACAGTCCAAAAATTTTATTTAACTCCTGAATCGGATATACGTATGTGCTCTATGCGGGCTAAATACCCTACGCAGCCCGATTCAAAGAAATCGGTTTTAACTTTGATTAATCAAAATATTTTTTCGACGACAAATTTATAGTTTTAAAATTATCAAGAGGAGAGCTCAGTTTTGAACCAAACTATTATAAAAGTGTTGGGATAAAAGGTCCGATCTTGAAAAGACTAGTATGTACATACATTTATCGTGTCTCTAAGCCAAAATTTAGGACCCATGCAAAGATTTTTCCAAATTGTAGTGAATGTCTTCAACACTTTTGATACCAAATAGTCTATCAGAGGACGGGACTCATTATAGTCCGTGATCTTATAACTGTTCGGATAAAAATAGCTCAAGCTGTAGGACACTAGTCCAGTGACTTATGCCGAAGATATACCCAACTGTTTAGAATGAGTGCGTAGAGCGACTGGTTCTAGTTTTGAACGAAGAGTGGTGTTAGAAAATGGAAATTTGTATCTACCTTTTATGTTAAAATACCTAATTTTTAAAACTCAAATGCATGACGGACTTCGTTGAATGCGACTATAAGCTGCTACGCGATTATACTGCCAATTAAGAGAAAGACAAAGAGTGTCAAAGACTCCGCCTTCTTTCGAGTTATTCATTTAAAATTTACATTGTATATATTTATGTCCAAATTTATTGTAGAAGAACATACTTAGCTTAACGAGCATGCAATTAAGTTATTAAATATTAAGATTAATGACGCAATAACCCATTCAAAACTTGGATATCGTTTTCAGCAGTTCTGAAATGCGCGGAATCGTGCCACAAAGTGCCATGCTATTTAGAGCGGTAAAATCCAAAGGCGATCGGTAAAGTAAGCTGTTTTTTCTTTTAATTAAAACTAAAGCGAGCCAATTAAATAGAGCTTGCTAAATAGTCGGGCGGAAAGAAGAAGCAACAAATTACAAATATATGCATAAATACCAATGATGAGCAAAATTTGACATAGAGACTTAGTAAAAGCTTGTGCATTTAACTAACGCAGCTGCTGCACGTTGCTGGGGAATTTTTCTAAGTGTGTCAAGAGCTCCGGGTTGCCGCGTTGATCTTCGAGATAAACAAATTTCACGATTACCTTTCACTTTTCGACATAACTCCTGGCCAAAAGTTCAAACTCGCTAACTACATAGTTGTGCTAGGCTCACATTAATCTCGTTGGTTGGCGTTAAAGTCCAATCTGAGAACTTGTCGAGTGCACCAAGTTAGCTATCGCGGTGAAGTATAACGAAAGTCTCAGAATGGATATGAAACTTCGAGAGTCAAGCTTTGCAAAAAGTTGCCAGTTGCCAACAGCCCAAACTCGAGTCATTGCTAAATTAAATAGCTGTGTTGGACTCGCCATAAGTCTCGTTGGGTTGCAATGGATTTCTATCTGAGAACTTTGATTAAAGTATCGCACTGAAGCGCAAAAAATTTTTAAGGCAGTATGAGTCTTTGACAGAACTCCTGGCCAAACGTAAGAACCTTTTGGATTCCTCTCTGAAACACTACTATGGTATCTTCCAGAAACACCATAATTCTTATAATGCCTTGAAGGTTAGATATCACATCCCATTGTCTGATCTGCATACCATTTTGGGCACTTGGGGCGGAGAGAGTTCAAATATAGTACAGAACTCACAGTTCCTTCCAAAGATAGTAGGATCTAATTCAGCTTATTAATTTATCTTGTGAAATAGTAAAGCTCTTGAATTTTACCAACGTACCAACAGTATATGAAGTATGAGTATGATCGCTGTCACCGTTCTCCCTCTGCTCTAAGCTGCTGCAAAGTCAACTGGTGTTCTTACAGACCATATCGTACTCTGTCTCTTGAAAGTTTTTGCGTTGCTTCGGTCACGACAAGGTCGGTTCTGAGTTCCGCTATGCTCTAGAACTACTAGACTATAGCTTTGAACTGGAACTAAAAAAAAAACTATTTTTAATAAATGACCCTTGGGTAAGTAAATTGGTGCCAGCGATCAATATCTGCTGAAAACTTGTGGAAAAGTTACGACATTTCTTGATAGACCTTGGGCCTCTCAGACACTCGAGAGATTTTAATGAATTAATTGTACAAAAAGTTGTCGCTCCAAAGCTAGCTAAGGTAGCTGTACTCTTATCAAATTCATGACTTAAGAGAAAGCTGTAATTTCTTGCTTCATTATTTTTCTGTGCTTTCTATGTACATTCTTGAGCCCATAGGCCACACATGGCGCGTATTTTATTTATAATTAATTTAATTATTATTTTTTCTTCTTTAATTTGAAATGTCTGGCGGTAATTACCATTGAACCACAAGCAAAACACTTAGATGAGCGAGATAATAATTAATGAGCAGGGTTACCTTTGGTGTTGCATTAATGAAAGCACCAGCGGGCAACGTTGGCTTTGTTAGTTTACAAAACGTGGATGCTTTTGCTCCTGACCATTGTTGAACAACATCGTTAGTTATCACCACTAAGGGTATATGCGCTTTAAATACCGTTAAAAATGCAATTATCTGTCAGAACGTCAGTTGAGCAGCTTAAAGCAGTAAAGCAGTTAAGATGAGGAGTAACTGTGATGCTGCCAGTCAGCTGAGCTTAATACCTTACGGTAAATATGCAGAGTTGCTTTTTGCGAAGCGCGCATTTCGCCTAATTATTTACTAATCTCATAGTTTTCGAATTACTGGTAAATGTTTTTTTTTTTTCTACTCAATATCTTTTATGTCATGTTTCCCACAGCTGAATGCGGCACTCATCACAGCATTTATCAACGGTATAATAATTTTTCAAGTGTCACCAGTTTACAATGTACTACATCTGACATCAACTAACAACAATGCAGTCATCACCACCAATAATTGCCTAGAGTATCCAACTCTACTTTAGCTGCGCCACAACAAAGCAGCGGCAAGTCAACAACGTTCGTTCGTTATGTGAAAATTTTCTTTCTTTGCAACATCGCGGTGCATCATCGCACAATAGCTGTTAATAATTATAATTAATATCAGTTAATATGACAATAACCAGCACAAACACAATAGCGCTGCAATAATAACGGTAACTATGGGTATGCTCACAAAGGGAAAAAAGACAACAAAATTGGAATGTACGCAATTGAGTAGAGCTTATAATGCCGTCTGAGTTGGAGTACTATTGTTGGAGTATCAGCTGGCATATTGTTGACAACTGTTGAAATGTCACTGCTTTTGTGTTGCATGCATTGTGAGAGTTGCACGAAATGACAGCGTTTGTCAAAAAATTGCGATGATTTGTCAAATAAGTGTGAAGTTATGAAGTACATAGAGAGATGAGGAAAAATATATGTACTAAATATATTTATATGGGTTTTTATGTAAATATACAATATTTGTATATAAAGGGTGTTTCAATAAGAGCTAAGGTCAGAGAGACCTCTTGAATATGATTTTGGTAAGCGGATCACCTCAACTCAACAAAAGTTCACCATATTGTTGACGCTGAATTACGAAGATGGTACGGTAGGGGCTGCTATAAATCTGTTCGGAAACCGAAGAGAGCACATGTCGGGAATATGAACTTAACTTTTATAAAGAATAATAATCATTTATCCATACATCTAACCAAAAATCGAACTCTTCAGTTCTATCATTCACTGCTTGAAATAAAGAGAGCATTGTTATGCTCCTCATGGAGGAAAAATCCATCGCTTGATCGTATATGCCTCTATGTTAAACTAACAAAATCTGTTTCTCACTCAATAAACTCGTATTCTGACATCGCCTATTCAGATTTTTGAGGAGCAGCACCTTGTTTAGCAGGACTCTGATCTCATCTAAACTTTCCGCAACATAGTTTCAGGTTGTCTGCTGAAAATATCCAAACATCAGACTATCGCCTATACAGAAATCTCTAGCTTCTTCGTAAACTGAAAAGCAACCTGAACCAATCAGTCAAAATACGCGTTTAGATTTCAGTTTTTTTGAGAACCCTTGTGAAAACGCTGATTCAACCGGATGAAAGGCAACTTCAAGGTGTGTAAATGTCAGAACGGGCGCTCTGGATTACAGGGAATACTAGATCCTTTCAATGAAACGCACTCAATCTACACAGCTACAGCGGTCTTATGTTTCAAAACACAGAACCTAAGAACACAGAAACAAAGAATCTAATAGATCCAATATAGCAGTATATTTTAGCAGTTTCTTACTTTGGCTGAGGACCTACAATTACTTTAGAAAAATCAGGTCAATAGCGGTTCCAGTTGAACTCCCATAAACAATTCAATGAGCGTAGAGATTAGATTAACCATGTATCCTGCTTCACTAATGAAACTAACTAGCGGATAGTATAAGAAAACAGAAGGAAACGATGGCAGCAAAACAAATTAGTACCTTGTAGAGCACTGGAAGTCCAATTATAATACTCAGTGGAACTTCCAACTAGCAATTTATAACATAAGGAAGGTTTTTTAGTACCGATTTGAGACCCTTAAAGTCTCTATTGACGGATAGCTAAATGGGTAGAGAAAATGGAAATCTGATAGTACATAAACCTTGTCAGGCTGACCTAATTAAAATGTGTGGACTACTGGGTTTCGAAATTTTCTACACAGGAAGACTACTCTCTAGGGAATAAGCACTTAAACCAGAGTATTTCTCTTTGAATGAAGATAGTAATATTAGCGAAGATTTAAATAAGGAGAGGAAAATGTGATAGGAGGCTAGTGTGAGTTGATCTAAACGAGGAGCCGGTACTGGGGATTAGCAGATAAAATTGTCACACCGACCTTATTGAGTGAGTGCGGATGGTTGGGTCTCTCATATTTCTACTCACTAAGACCGCAAGTGGTTTTTAGTGCTCTCATTTGTGGGGCTGTTATTTCTGAGAGCATATTTTTACTTTCCGGATAAAGCACCGAAGCTGACGAACTAGTTTATCATGGCACGACCTTTTTGGCGAGGACAAATTAATATGTACATATGTATGCTACGCACTATCAAAACTTCACGCTCTCGATTTTTTGATTAAATATTTGCCAACTATACATAATGCGCTTAGAAAATTAATTTAAATTATTTCTAATTCTCTTGATAATCTTAAATCGTCCGTAAAATGTAAATAATCACGAATGAAGGGCGCCATTCGAAATAGACAACACACATAATAATTTAGCGAGATAAACAAAAGTTTTCATGTATACAATTTTTCGATTTCCGCCTGCTGCAGCATTGAACTCAACCAAAAATTCTTAAATGCACGCACTTGCTGCTCAAGAGTACTCATGTCTGTATGTAAGTTTGTATGCACAAAAACTTGATTTGGGGCGCAGTTGATGTTGTTGCAATAAAGTTTACACTTTGAAATTCGGCTTTTATTCGTTAATGTTTATGATAATTGTAATTGTTATGCCGAAAATAAATTTCTTGTTTATATACCATATACATATGTATATAAATAATGCATGTGGTAAGTGGAAAAGAAGTGGAAACATCTGTATGTACATACGTAGTGTTGAAAATTAAGCTGTTGCATTGTTATTGTTATTGACAGGGTGACAGGGAGTGGCTGCAATGAGCAGAGCAGCAAATGCACTTGAAATTTAAGTGGCTTTTGTTGCTTGTATTCTGCTTCGGGATCCCGAAAACTTATTTAGTAGTTCAGCGTTAAAGATTTTGTAGTTATTTTAATTCTTTTTTTTTTGCGTCTTCAAAGTATTCCAGAGATATTATTCCACGGGATCCCGAAATTCGTTATTGTGTTTTCGGGATTGGTCAAATTGTTAGCAGTTTTTGCGAAATTTTGTTATATAACTTATTATATATTCTCACAGTCTTTTAAAATTTAAATAAAAACAAAATTTAAATGAATTTTTGAGCAAATAAGTAAAAATTATATTTTCGGGATTTTTAGATAAGAAGTATTTTATTTTATTTTTCAGGCTTCTGATATAAGTTTTTTATGCTTCGGAATTAAAACTTCACAAAGATTAAATAAATAATGAATATTAAGGGCACTTTCGTCGTTTATAATTTTCTTCTATTATTTTAAAATGCTATTAATATAATGGATTTTATTTCTATTTTCCAGAAGGCGGGATTTAAATGAAAGTTATTTTTTAGACACATATAAATATTTTCAACTTGGTTATTGAATAAAATATAAATAATTCTTTTGTGATATATGTAAATATGTATATCGACTGATAATTATCAGTATTGCATGTTAAAAAATCGGAATCCCGAAACTATGAAACTTGTCTTAAACTTATTTTTTCAAACAAAATACATTAAGAAATATGGAAACAATCAAAATTGAAACAGTTGAGTCTGCTTAGTCACTATCTTTTACTATATTAAAAATTTTAAATATAAAAAACGTAATTTAATCTCAATAGTTTGCAGTGCAGTATGAAAGTGGCTATGTTATGAGTAAAAATAATAATACGTTAATTACGTTTTTTTCAAAACAACTTGAAATCCGCAATCGATATAACGAATTTTCAGTATAATTTTTTTGAATCCCGAATTTTTTACACTTTTTTCGGGATCCCGAATATTTAAACTTGACGTTCTACCTTCATGGCACATACATATATCGATTTTGCTTTTAAGCTTTTCTTAACAAAAACTTTACATGACTAGCTAAATTTTCATAGCAAAATATTTTAAATTGTCACTTTCAAGTAGCCCTTATTCGACAAGGCGTATAAATATTCAAACAAAACGCACATGCGCTGGCAACACGCCCTTTTATTAACCGTTAGTGCGAAATATGTCAGCCAGTGCATGCAGTGCATATTAATTACAATCTTATTTCTAACATTTCAACTTTTTCCACTTTATCGCTTAGAAACAACACCTGTGCAGAGACGACAAGCACATAGCATGCTTAGTGTCAGCTTTTCTTTTAATTTTATGGCAAAGAATTTTTGTGCTAGTGCGTAGAAAGTGTTAAACTAGATAGATAATAGTTAGCTGTTGGAATGGTTGACCGTTACATACATATATAGGTACATATATAATATAACTGAAGTAAATAATTGAGGATGACGTTTTTAAGTAAGCAGATTTACAATATTTTTCAAAATAAAAAATAATAAACGTGGCCACCTGTTTGTAAATTTAAATAAAAACTATCAAAATTAAATTAATTAAAATGCTTAAAAAGCTCATAGTTGAAAATATTTCGTGATGGAAATATTTCCTGAGAAGTGTTGCGCGTTGTTAAAAAATTTTATTAAAAAATTTTCGAAAAAAAAAAATATTGCAATATGTGTACCAAACTAAAAAGTTTGCAGTTCAAAAGATTTTTCCGAGAAGGATTGCCAACTGTTCAAAAGCTCATTAAAGAATTGATAAAACGGTAATGAATTGTTGCAATATTGGTAACAAACTAAAGAGGTTTAAGAAGGCAAAAAAAAATTTATAAAAAAAAATAACAAACTGTGACAATATGGGTGTCAAACTGAAGAAGCTTAAGAAGGCCCTAATCCAAAATATTTTACAGCAAAGTTGCCAAACTTTTTAAAAATTTATTTGCAAAAAAGTTTCTAAAAAACGACGAGTAATTACAATATGAGCAAAAAAAACTAAAAATATTCGGGAAGACCTGCAATTGAAAGTATTTCTGGGAGTAATTGCCATTCATTTAAGATTTTCTTAAACAATTAAGTTGCTAAAATATATGAAATATTGTAATATGGGTACCAAATTAAAAAGTTTCGAAGAGACTTACGTTTGAAGATATATTCAGAAGAGTTGCCACCTCTTTAAATTGACTTGTGTATGTAAACAAATAAAAAATAAGAGATATTACTACATAGGCATCAAAATAAAAATAATAAAATGTGGTAATGGAGGTGTGAAATTTCATATTTTCAACCTGAGGGTTGCCACAAGTTGGGAAAAAACGAATTTCAACAAATTGATTATTTATTGTCGATATAATGTGTTGTGTTCGATTTGGGAATCACATTTTTTATATATTTCATATTACATATTTTATAAAAATACTTTTTTAATTATTTTTAAACTTTTTCAAACTAACCAGTTTTGTATTATCTTTGTAACAACAACAACATGAAAACCTTCAAGCGTCAGTAAGTTTCAATTTATGCATTGCTTGTATCAAAAATATAAAAAAAAATCATAAAAAAGATAAAATATGAAACAATAGAGAGTAATTAGAAAAATGCATTTAATGCACTTAAAAACATGAAAATAAATCAAAGGTTATAAAAAGGAAAACAACAACAAGAATATACGATAAAACAGTTTTCATTATATTTTGATATTCTCCATGCAATTTTCTATGATTTTTTTTGCGAAATTACCATTTTCCATTAGCAAGTAAAACATTGTTAATACAATTATATTATTATCGCTGTTTTTCTATGCGTGAAAGTGTTGAAGGTAGCACTGAGTAATTGCCATGAGCATGGGAAAGCTTATTTTCTGCTTGCTGTTGTTGTAAATTAAACATACATACATATTTTATGCGCAATTAAATTTGCAGTGAATTGAATAAATAAGTCAAGAGCAGTGGTGCGATAAAGCAAAGTTTCGTAAAAAAAAATTTAATGCTTGTTTTTCATCTGCTAATAATTTTTTTCTAAATCTTAAAAATTTTAAACCATAAATGAACCGCCATCATGAATCATCAATGTTAAGTATCAATGTTAAACATTTTTATACAAAAAAAACTTTTTCTATTAAGATTCAATAAAAAATATAATTAAAATAAAATCGATAAAAATCTTTCTGAAGGTTTTCCAAACAATTTTTCAAATTGTTTGGCTCAAGCTTGCAGTGACACCTAAGATAAATTCAAATTTAATTACCAAAGAAAAAGTAAAAATACTTGGAGTGGTCAGCAAGTTACTCTCACTGAAAAAATTTAACCTTAGCAAGTGATATACATACGTATTTCCAAAGAAATAATATATAATACTTTGCCATTTATACACTTTCACTTAAAACTAAAGAAAGTAAAGACAAATTAGCAGCAAACTTGTGCGTTAATTCGAAAAATCTGTGAGAAGAAAGGAGAATTGCGGTAAAATATATTTGTATCTGTATTTTTTATGGCAATATGTATGCTTATAAGCAGGGTGAGAAGTATAAAATGGTTAG
This sequence comes from Bactrocera minax, assembly GCA_021498325.1. Lineage (NCBI taxonomy): Eukaryota > Metazoa > Arthropoda > Insecta > Diptera > Tephritidae > Bactrocera > Bactrocera minax. The sequence continues at coordinate 67,216 of JAKEEE010000228.1, forward strand.
ATCCTTCAAGCAAAACAAAATTCTCGCACTGCTATCAAAAGAGCAATACTGTTTGCTGATTGGTCAGCATTAAAAGCTCACGTTCATTGCGCACTTAAAACTTTAAAGCTTCCATTATCGCTCACAGTTGCATTTCAAGAGTTCTTTGACGTAATGAAATGAGAGTGAAACTTCTTTTCCACAAGTGAAAGCTCATAGACGCTTTAGTTAAACCCTGCCAATATAAAAATTTAAAGAAAAATTAAACATTTTTCAACTCTTATTTATTTATCCGAGTATTATAAACTTTTGTGAAATGGAAAATTTTAATTTCTTCTAAAGTATTTGTGTTTATAAAAGCTAGTTTTGTTTACATTTTCCCAAAATGTGAAAGTTCAAAGTCCTAAACATTTATAATCAAAGTTTAAGTAAAAAGCTTCAATGTGCAATTCACTATAAAGACAAGTGTTTACAATTTTAGCGCAAAATTCGAATTTTTTAAATCGAATGTTTTAAACAAAATTTTAAATCACTTCATTCTTTTTTTGTTTACAAACTTCTGTAGGAAAAGCAGTATTACGCCTCTCCTTTCTCTTGGGCAGAATTTCATTTACGTATGTAGTTTTGAAAAATTTTATTTTTAGAAATGATACAAAATTAACGTATAACAACACAGAAGCAGCTGAAAGCAATATGTTTGTATGTCGGAAAATTTCCATTTAGTGAGTTAGGTATGAGGAAAAATGTGGATATACGCGCGGGCGTTCTGTTTATGTGCCGGATGTAAACAAATTGCTACAAATTTTTAGTGTTGCATGTGGATTGTTACAGTATTAATATGTTCGAAATTTCTTATTTTTCAATTAAAAAATATTTTTTAACTAAAAATTTAAATTCATTTCTAAATTGTATTTCGATTTTTTTTTATTTTTAAACTTCGCTTTCAAAAACAATTGGTTCAAATACTTTTTAAATTAAATTTTGATTAAAAATAAAACAATCAAGCCCACAAATTTTAAATACAAAAATTAAACCTTAATTAAAATTCAGAAAAATTTTAGAAATTCGAAATGATAGATATATATTTTATATAATAATATTACAGTACTAATATTATATCAAATATTTCAATATTTTCAAGAAATTGTGGAACTTTGTTCAGAAAGGAAAATATTTTCAAAACAATACATATGTTATGAAAGTTATATCCAAAATAAAATATTTTTAAATACCATGTAAAGGTTTTAAATAAATGAAATTTCAAAGGCTAATTTTTAAAACAAAATTAGAAAAATGGAAAAATTTTTCAAAAATTGTATTAAAAATTTTTCGATGATTAGATTAAAAACGAAATTCGTGATATTTCTAGAAAATATTTATAACACGGAATTGTTACTTGTTCAAACACTTGTACAAACAAATTGTTGTTTACTCTTTACTAAAATTTCTGTATTTGGTTTTATTGGAAAAACATTTTTATTTTTTAATTTTCATTTCAGAAAATATTTTCCTCTGTCATTGTAAATATTCTCTTCTTAAAACGAATTAAGAAAACAAAGACTCACAAAAAATTCTTTCCTTAATAATCCTTTCAAATAAATTACTAGTTTTTAATAGCCTGATGAAATTTTCAAAAAAATTAATTAATTATTTTTAAAATATTTTAAACAAAATATTATTATAAAACTAATAAAACTAAATTAAAATACTTAATATTAAATAAAATAAAAATATATAAAAATAAAATAAAAAAATATAAATAAAAAATAAAACATACTAAAAGGAATTTTTAAAATTAAAAATTTTTTAATTAAATTTTTGTAATTATTTATTAAAAAATATTAATTTTTAATTTGTATTTTTCTTTTAGGAAAAAACTCTCTTTGATAAATTTTAAATTTAATGAAATGGAATTGTTTTAATTTTAAATTTATTAAATAAAATATATTTAAATTTAGAAATTAAACTTTAAAATTTTCTTTCAAAAAATTTTTTCTTTAAAAAAAGATTTTAAAAAGACAAATAAAAGTAAATTTAAAAAAATTCTGTAAAAATTTAAATTGTCTTTCCCACAAAAAAAGGTTTTTTTTCAGATGTATTACTAAATTTTATAATAGCCTGATAAATATTTGGCATTAATTTTAAGTGAGACATTTGACGCTAATCAATCACACAGCAAATGCCGTACAAAAGATAGACCACAAAAAGTGAACAAATATCAAATTAAATTAAAATCGATTTCCTGGCGTTGGAATTGCAAAGCAATGAAATTATAAAACAAAAAAAAAACAAAACATGGAAAAAGCAAAATAATTGTTTTATACGTTTAGTCATTCTCAGCGCCGAACCATAAAGCTCATATAACCAACTAGGCAGGCAACAACTCTGCTTACTTCATGCATAATGCAACGTCCGAATGACTGGCCGTTTGACCATTTGACCATGTAGAGCTGAGCGCCTAACTTTAGGCTTTCTCACCGAAACGCATACATACATATACATCTATTTATCCCCACTCCGCGCCGCGTTGCATTTCTCAGCAACGCTGCAATTTTGTCTGTCGCCCTGCGAGTCATTCAGTCTAACTGTCCAGCTCTTTGTCGGTCTTGCCAACAGTCTGCGTATCAATCTGTTTTCCAGCCCTCATACCAGTGGCGAGTGCGCCCAACCGCAACTCTTTTGTTGCAATTTAATTTGTTCGCTGTTTGCACTTTGTTGTTGTAGTTGTTTCTGGTTTCTTTTTTTTTCATTTTTCCTTCGCTTTCTGTGCGAAAAACCACAATTTCCGCTGAATTGTGATTTTCCTTTCCTTTGGCCACTTTTTATGCGATCTGTTTGCAAAACATTTTAATGGATTCTCACATGGGAATACCTGCGATTTTGTTTTTGCAATAAAATAATTAAATTTCCAACATTAATAGAACATCCAAGCATACTTTTCATTCAATTGTAATCTCAAATTGTAATAATTTATAAATATATACATTTATAGACTTAAGCTAAGTACTAAGGACTAAGCCTAAGGCTAAGGAGCCATATACACTGACTAAACTTTAGGCCTTAGGGTGGTTACACACCTTAATGAACACGCTAAAAACATTTGTAGATGTGTAGCCGAACTTTTCCCCCCATTTATGTAGTGAATCTTGTTGTGGTTCAACAGACAGATGGTTCTACTCGTTCAAAATCGGCTTCTAACAGACATTGGCTGTTTTAATAGTGCATGCAATATTCTTTTGAGGTCAACATGTAAAAATTTATGCTAATTAATATTAATTTTTAATAGGTGAGACTACTTGAGGAAGTCTTTTTGAGATTGGCGTAAAATAGATCTAGAAATATTTAGATGCTCTTATAGGGCACAAAGAAAGTCCATAATTCGCCGGAATGAGTAGGATTAATACAGCCTTAGAAGCTACGGAGTGATCGTTTTTCTCTCATATTGTAACATTAGTTAAAATTAAGTTCGCTGAGGTTTTGAAATTAGCTCTTCATCTTCGGAGTTTAACCGGAAAATGAAGTGCTCCAAGAGTCATTAAATGTTTTAAGTCCAGGTTTAAAGGTCCAGGTGTACACATTTAGTAATCTCCAGACTTTTTAAAGCAAATAAAGACTCTTCGAACAGACTTAAAGTATGTGAGATACGCCTCATTATCCCTTAGGTTTCGACTTTAAGGAAGCAAGGCAGTGTGAACAGCCTTTAGAAAATTTAGGATAATAAGAGAATAGAAAATATTATTTAGTCTTCTTAGATCTTTGCAGAAGATTTTTATAGAATCGCATCTTATAACGGAAAACCAGTACTGTCTGAGTTAAAAAGGTAAGTGGAAGTATTTAACACTTTTTGTAGATAGGGAGACATATGAAGTTTCCTACAACTCTAGGTGAGTTCTTCTGAACTGAGAGGAACTAGAGGAAACCTAGAGGACTCCTCTGAAAGAGGAATGAGCTATTAAATGTTGCGTCAATAAATATAAATGCTGTTACCATGACTAAAACTCTGGGTCTCACGTAATCTTCTTAAGCAGCGCTTTAATAATTATTAAAGGGACACAAGTCCAATTGGTCTAGGTGGGTTTTCTGTACTCATTGTACTCATTTGACTTAGCAAAATTATAAACTTCTAGGCGAAATTCAGGAAAGATTGATACAATTCTAGACGTTCTCAAGCACTATCAAAAATTCTTTCTGGTAAACACTCCAATGGATATTTTAATCACTCAGCTTTCCTGTTATGACCCTCTCTCTCTTTAAAATTGATAAATTACCGCTCTCAATATCTTCCTGGTCACTCACTCCAAAGTATGTTTTTTTCATCCAGCCATCCAGCTTTCCAGTTATGCGATCTTTCTCTCCCCCTCTCACTATAGCAAGTCGACCCAGGAGTCGCAATATCATGTTTTATGTAGAGCAATTTCACTGTGGAGGATATAATAACAAACAACTCTAACAGATATTGCCCCTCCTTTGAACTTGAGTTTCTTTCCGCTCTCTTTTTTTTCTGTATATTTTTTATTACACTTTTTATCGCGTACTTAATGGCATAAATACTTGTGTCTTAATTTAATTAGCACACATACTTTAACAAAAAAAAAAACAAAAAAAACAAAAACAAAAAAACCAACAACAACAATAAAATTATTCCAAACAATTCAATGCTGACTCGGTGACTCGCTCAACGCGCCAGCTGCTTTGCCGGTTTGCTGGCTCGAGCTGATTTGTGCTAATTGCGCGGGGCCGCACTGCTTAACGCCTAGCCACACGGCAACACGCTGGTCTTGAGACCATTCGGGAATCGGTTTCGGGCCTTACATGTATTATAAGTGAACGTGTGGCTTCAAAATTTGCTTACGCAGCAATTTCATTACTCAGATACAGTGACATATACAGTGGCTGCTTTTGTTCAATTTTGTTGTATTTATTCTACTTTTTTTTTTTTACTTTCATTATTTTGCGGGTATTCCAATTACAGACGACATACATACACAAATATATATGTGTGTACAATTTTTTTTATTTATTTGTGCTTGTATCATGAATTCGTGTCAACATGTCATTATATAAATGCCTTGAAAACAACAATAAGAAAAACATATCATTTGATGGCTATCTATGGCGCTGTGAATTGAAAAGAAAGCCTGGAATCACGTCAGCGGTTTAAAAAAACAAAGCTTTGTTTGAATATTACATTTTTTTTAAATTAATCTTTTCATTCTGAAATAATTTTTTTCGCACAAATTCTAAAAATTTTTGTTAAAATGTCTTTTTTAAACTTAAAAAATTCAATTTTAATTATTTTTCTTTCAATTTTAGAAATATTTTTTGTAAATAAAATTTTGAATTAAAAAAATTTTAATGAAAAAGAATTGTTTGAAACAAATTTTATATTTAATAGTATTAATGTAATAATAATTCAAAATTAAGTTTAAAAATGTTTTTTTTTACTTAATTTTATATTTTCTTTAAAATTTTTTTAAATAATTTTTGAAATGTTTTCTTTATATTTATTTTTTTTTTTGAGAATAAATTCTGAAATTAAAGAATTTTAATAAAAATAAATTATTTAAAACAAATTTTAAAAAAGTATTCCTTTTACTTATTTTTATATTTTTTTAAATCTTTTAAATTAATTTTTTTTAATAATAATACTATTTTTTTTTGAGAATAAATTTTTAATTTAAAAAGTTTTAATCAGTCTTTAAGCAAATTTTATTCAAAAGTGTATTTAACAATCTTAATTTTCTTTTACTGTTAATTAAAAAATTGATATTGCTTTAAATACTTTAATTATTTTTTTAATATTTTTTACTTTTGAAAATAATTTTAATAATAATAATAATAATAAAAAAGCGCATTCGATTTGGTTTTTAGTGTTTTTTTCTGAGAAGAATTTTGAATTAAAAAACTTCTAAAACATATTAAAAAAATATATGAATGTAAATATATTCAAAAATATTTTTTAAAAATTTATTTAGTATTTAAAAATACTTACTTTTGTAACAAAAAATATTTTCATTTTTAAAAAATTTTTTTTCGCATAAAATTTTAATATGGTTAAAATTATTTTAGCTTTGTTTTCTTTAAAATAAGTTTTAAATGTTTTTGAAAAATTATTTCTTGTTTTGATCATTCGATTTATTTTCTGAATGTTTTGTTTTCGAATGCATATAGTATGTATGTATGTATGTATGTAAGTGCGCCAAGCTGATGTCAGCTGTTTTCTTTACGCTATCTGACAGCTATAAATTTGGCGTTACCATAGCTATTTATATTTATGAAATGCAGACACTAGATTAGCGTCACATTTTATCAAAATTAACATATTTTTGTGCATTTTAACGAATGTCGGTTGAAATATGTAAATTTTCTGAGCGCATTTTGATTAACCCCAAATTTTTGTTACGCTAAAGTGCCGTTTAAGGTCATTTCCAAACATTGTTCTGTTATTTAATACAGTATTATTGTAGGTTGAAAAAGAAACAGGAAATTATAAATTTATGTAAATTTAAACAATCTGAAGGAGAGTATGTATTTCAATGTCAGAAAAAGTAGCAAATAATTTAAAAAAAGTCAAACCAGAATTTTTGGTGTAATTTTAAACAATTGAAGCATTTACTTTGTGCAACAAAAATTATTTTTTTAAATATATTTAACTGTATTAACTTTTTAATACTTTCTTTTACTTTGCGTATTTATTTCTGCAAAAAGTTGATAAAAATAAAAGTACATTTTTTTCAAGCACTTCGAAAAAAAATTTTACAAAGTCAATGAAAATTAGTTTCAATAAAAAAGATATTACAGAAAAAAGTATTTCATGCCAGTACCATCATTTGTTTAAATTTGTATAAGACATTTTTGCTAATAATGATCCTCAAAATAATTATTAAATTAAATTACATCATTAAACAAAATAAATAAATAAAAATATCAATCATTTCTAAAAAAAAAACGTATTTTTTATACAACAGAAATTAACAAAAGCTATTTTTTTAGCTTTTGAAATTGAATTTGAAATTTTTAATTTTTTAAAAGTTGAACTTTGTTTTGTTTTTTGTTATTTTTTTATGGGAGAATTAAATGTAAATTTAAAACGTATACAATACAAGATTTTTTTAACAAAAGGTAATCAAAAGTATATTACATTTTGTTAAAAAGATATTGTTTAAAAAAATTCAATTTTAAAGTTAATCAAACATATATTTCAATTTTTTTCTTTCTTAGTTAATAAATTAAAATCATCGTTGAGCTAATTCTGCAAAAAAGCATTAATTAAAAAAAAAAAATTCCCACTTTTTATTTGTAAACAAAATGTATGAACTTTAACTATTTAACTTTTTCTAACTGGAATTTAATCAGCAACAACACTCCCAAATTTTTTATTAAATATATTTATGTTTTATTTCATTTCACTTCGTTTTATTTAATTCGGGTTTTATAGGTTTGTATAGGTAAATAATTTAGGTTTATTTTACTTTAATTTAATTGTTTTTTATTTTATCTTATTTCAGTTTTTTTTTGTTGTTTTTTCAATTTTAAATTATATATATCTTTTATTTTAACTGTATTTATTTTTTATAAATTTTTTGCATAATATATATTTTTTCATTGAATAACGATATATATCTGGCGTCAAAATGTTTGTGGCTGAATTTGATATTTGCACATTTCTCTTACAACAAACACAGTAAAAATATAATATGCACTTTCAATACGCTTGAAAATCCATGATTGTTAAATAAAAATTGTATTAAAAATTTTGCTAGTTAAAAATATTTTTTATAAATTAAAATTTATTATGCTTATTTCTATAGGTATTTCAACTCTATTAAAAAAGTTTAATTGCAAAAAATTTCATTTTATTTTAAAATCTATATGAATAAATTGTGAAAATAAAATTTTATTTTATTTTAAAATTTATATCAACAAATAATAAAAATAAAATTTTTCACATTTTTTAAAATTAAAAAAAGTATAATTTTGATGTTAAATTTTTTTTATAAATTTTTATTATTATTGATATATATTCAAATTTAATTTACACACAGTTATAAAAAAAATGATTTTAATTTATTTTTCATATTTTAATATTAAATATATATTTTTTTATTTTTAATATTTAATGCATTATAATAAATAATATTTAATACATAATATATATATAAAATAATAATAAAAGAAATAATAAAAAAATATTTTAATATATTTTAATTATTCCTAATAATTTTTTTTTCTAATATACTCGAAGTGCCACACATATTTCATACTCACGTCAGCACCCGCAAGCGATTTCATTTCAAATATTTTACACCCTCCCGCTGTCAACTAAGCCGCAGAGCGGCGCGGCTATTTAAATTTACATTTTGTTGCTATTTTTAAAATTACTATATAGCATATTTTAATTTTAATTTATTTTTATGTCAACCTTGAAATACTTCTAAGCCGATATTTTTTTGATTAATAGACAACTACGCGCACAACAACTACAATGTTGTAATTTAGAAAAAAAAAATGAAAAAAAATAGAAAAAAAAATAGTGTCATAGCGAGAATTAGCAACAACAAAACTCTTGTGCACTGCTGGCGATCGGCCGCTTTATGAACGAGCTGGCGCACTCAGGCCAGCTGACGAATCAGTCTTTTTGTATGTGTGTGCCTACGTGTGTGTGTGTGTGTAAATGTTTTTATGATTATACTATATATGTATATTTGCATGAGTACATATGTAAAGAGGCTTAACAGATACTTGTCTTATTGGTTTGCCGCAAACACAGTGGCACACATACACACACACACACATGCACACACAAATATACACCGACAAGAGGCACTGTATTGGAAGCAATGCATTTGCCGGCACAATTCGTCGCCGTTTGTAATTTACGCTCGACTGAAATTAATTTACATATATTGAAAAAGAGAAATAATAATTGACACACACACATTAGCAGCTGAAACAAGAACAAAAACAATTATAATAACAATAAATATCAACAGCGGACAGTTTACAATTAATTTGGGTATGAAAAAGTTAAAAACTGAATTGCAAGCCGACAAACATGCATACGCATGTTTTGTATATATGTATATATGTATATATGTATATATATATATATACATATATGTATGTGTGTAAATATTCCTCTGTTTTCCACTGTGCATTGGTGTAAATTAATATAAATTTTTTTTGTTTTGTAATAAATGCATGCATAATAAAACACGCGTTACATTTGATTGCTGCCTGAGAAAAATTGCAAGTTTACGCTGACGAATGCTAGCGTTTTTGTTTTTGTATTTTCTTTTAAATACCGCATGCAATTGTTGAAATGCTCATATTGTGTATTACATTAATTTATTAATAATTTGAACTTGTGAATTGAGTTCAATTGAATACTCCTTGAATACAAAAATTAGAATAAAACCATAAATATTACAACATTTAAGAGCAATATTATATAATAAAAAAAAAATTGAAATAAAATAAAATGGAATTAAATTAAAGGAAATGAAATGAAATTTAATAATTTGAAAATAAATGAAAATAAATGAAATACTAGATCTTAGATATAAAAAAATAACACAAATGATATAAAAAAAAAGTTTAATAAAATTTAATAAAAAATAAAAGTAATTTTAAATTTAATTCAAATTAAAATAATGTAAACTAAATTAAATTAAATTTAACAAAATGAAATGAAATGTAATGAAATTAACTTAAATGAAACTAATTGGAATAATATAAAATTATAGCGAAATTTAATAACCTAAAGTAAAATTAAATTAAATTAAATTAAATTGAATAAAATAAAATTAAATTAAATTAAATTAACTAACTAAAGTAAATGAAAACGAAATGAAAATAAATAAAACAATTAGAAATAATTTAAAAAAAAACAAAAAATATTTGAAATTTTTATTTAAATAAAAAATATTAAATAGAATACAAAATTGAGAAACACAAAATTGTAAAATAAGATAAAATAAATTCAATAAAGATGTATTAACTAATTTAATTAACAATAAATGATAAGAAAGTGTTAAAAAATAGATTATATATCCAATAAAAAATTAAGAAATCTAATTGAAAGAAGTTAACTCATTTAGCGCATCCGAACTCACAAATATATTATAAGAACTAAAAATTATTTAAATCTAATTTCCGTTAAACATGTTTTCTTAGTAATTATTACATTATAATTAGAAAAAAAATTTAAAAACTATAAATTTTTGTTTTAAAATTTATTTTTAATATTTTATTTAAATATTTACTTTATGCCCACCCAAATATCATAAAGTTATGAAACTAAAAGTTAAGAAAATTAAATTCTGTAATACATAATGTTTAGTAATTATTATATTAGAATTAGAAAAAAGTTGAGAAATTTTACATAAAATTTTTGCTTCCAAATTATTTCACATTTTTAATTTACTTTTTAATTTTTATCAGTTTAAATATTAATCAAATTTTTAGTTTTAAATTCATATATAAATTAAATTTTAATATAAAAAATGATTAATAAAAAAATTTACTGGAAAATAAAATTCAATTGACTAAAAAAATATTTAAATTTCAATTATTCTAAAAAAATAAATAAGTATATTCAAACAAAAACAATTATAATTAAAATAAAACAATTGAAAATTTATTAAATAAAAATTATTGAAAAAATTAATTTAAAAAAATGTTTAATCGAATCATTTAAATAAAAATATATAAAATATAAATAAAAAATTGAAAAAAAAAACAATGTCATAGAATAAAAGATTTAGATATAAATTTATTAAATAAAAATTATTGAAAAAATTAATTTAAAAAAATGTTTAATCGAATCATTTAAATAAAAATATATAAAATATAAATAAAAAATTGAAAAAAAAACAATGTCATAGAATAAAAGATTTAGATAAAAATACGTCGAAAGAATTTAAATAAACATTTGAAAGAAAAAGAAATATGTTTTTATTATTGTTTATTACTTATGTTTATTTTTCGCTTATAGATTTTTGGTGGTCGCACTCCGAGTTAATTTTTCATGCCAACCATGGAAAGTCAACATTCACTACAAATCCAAACGAAAACTCGTAATGAAAAAGTTAAGCGTACTAAATTTAGCAAAAAAAAAAAAACAAAACTGAAATTCCCATTAGGCACAACAAAAATAAAGAAAAACACCGTTACACAATGCAATGGAAACAGTTAAAAGCATTTGTTCAATATATTTTGCCCAACGCCAGACTATTTGACTCTAAATAGCGCGCTGCAGAGTCAACACAGTTGGAAGTAAATAAAAGCTTTGTTTAATGGACAATTTAGCTCTCTGTGTCGCTGTTGTTATTGTCATTATTGTTGTGGTTGTTTTCTTCAAAGAAACTGTTGCCATTTAATACCTAATACCTTTAATTGTTGGCAAATAAACCGAAGTGAAAATAAAAACAAATCTATGAAGTCCGAGCACGAAGTAACCATCAAGGTGTAATGAGTGACGGGAAGAAGCGGCAAAGCGGAGAAGGTCAAGAGCCGCAGAATGCTGTGAGTGTATAGGTATAGGTGTGTTTGGGCTAATGATGCTGCAGTTGATTTGAGCAAACGATTTGTTGTTTTTTTTAAGCGAAATCTGTTATCCTAAACATCAAAGCGCACTTAATTTTATTTTTTCGGCTATTAGTTACTTAAAGCAGCACCATAGAAACAAAAAGGAAATATATGCCTTGTATTGATAAGGGTGTTAGTCCTAAGCAGTAGCTTGAGTCGTTCAAGATGCCTACAAAGCTGGCGAATTTTTCAACACACTAACTAAATATCAGATAGAGATAAGCAGAAATTGTGCTACTTCGAAAGAAAAGCTTAGCAATAATATTGAGCTTGAGAGCAAGAATTTTAAACAAACTCCCATTAAACATATTCTTCAGATAGCAGATTTTTTTTATTAATCATCTTACTCATTAGCTCTCATAAACTTTTTTCTTAAAATATTGTTTTATAATATAAGTGGAATATGAAAATCAGCAAAATCGGCCCAGCTTAACATATAATTTCCAAATTTTCTTTAATTCAAAACGTTAGTCATACAAAAGTTTGTCAAATACTTTCTAAGCATGAGTACAAAGTTGATAGTGAAAATCAGCACGATCGTATCACTATAACATATAGCTACTATACAACCAATTTTTCGAAAACGATATATTTTGCCACAACTTTTAAGTCAAGTAGCTAATAACACCAAATTTTGTGAAATATTTCCTTTATATGAATAAAAGGTCTGTAGTAAAAAATCATCAAAATTGAACAACTATAGCATATGGCTGTCATAGAACCGATTGTTCGAAAATGAGTTATGTTGTTATAGATCTCTCAATTAAGTAGCTACTATCATCAAATTTAGTAGGATCAAAAATTAATATAAATAAAAAGTCGGTAATAAAAATCATCAAGATTGGACAACTATAGCATATGGCTGCCATACAACCGATTGTTCGAAAACGATATTTTTTGTCATAACTTCGTAAATCTAAAAGCTAATGGAATGAAATTTTGCGAAAAATTTTCATACTAAGAGTAAAAGGTCGACAGAGAAAATCATCATTATCGGTTCACTATAATATATAGCTACCATGCAACCGATTGTTCAAATATGGATGTTTTTGCTATAACTCCTTCAAAAAATATTTTATACTGTAAATATTGTTGTTTTTATAGTATTACGTTGTTAGTTTATTGCTATGACTAACACAACGTTTGTTTCCCACAAGCCCTTACACACACATTTCAACGCAGAAAAATTATCATATCAAAAAAATTCAAATAAAAAAAAAAAAAAACGTTACTCTCCTAACGCGCCGATAAATCTATTAGAATAATTTGTCATTTCACACGTCAACTTTGAGTACAGATTCCCAAGCAAGAGCTATCTAGCTTGCAGTAGATGAGTTAAAACAATGTGATTCACACACTTACCAATACAAAAACAAGAGAAAAAGCACTTTTTAGCGCTACAGCTGAGCAGATATGTACATGTATGGTAGATACGTGTAGGTTTGTGGTGTGTAGCTGATGAATTGCAGTTAGCGGCAACTACAACAACATATACCATATAATTTTTACACTTTTCTTTGTTTAATACTTCGTTTCGCTTTCGTGTGCGCACAGACAATGCTGGGGGAAAAAACTCTGATTTTTTCACACCTTTTGTTGTAGTTGTTGTTGTTGTTGTTGTTGTTGTTTAACGCTATTGTATTGCTAAGCTGAAATGCAAATCGAAGCCGCAATTAAAACGTCAACTAATGACAGTTGAGGTTGAGCGGCTGGCGGCGTCGGCGCGATTGCTGTTGGTTGTTGTTGTCGTTTTTTGTTGTTGTGTTGCGCTCACTAGCTACTTATATGCATTATGGTAATATACAATATACATATACTTTGGTTTACTTAACTAGCAAAGAAAAAACGTATTGTTGTTTTTGTTGTTGTAAGCACTAATACACCGCTATGCTTATACTAAATTGCAGGCGTTACAGCTGCGCAGCCGCTTTTGTAAACGGTTAGTTTGGGCGTGTCAATACACCTTTGCGGTCTGCGATGGAAAAGTTGCACAACAACAACAACAATATATATGTGTATTAATTATATTGCTGTTGTTGTTGTTGGTGGTGGTGGTGCTGCTACTTTTGTTCGACACCAAGCGAAATTAGCTGTCAAAGCGGCGCAGTGCAGTTGACATGCAAATGCAACATTTATGTTTGCTGTTTTTGTTGTTGTTGTTGTTGTTGTTGTTGTTGGCTGCATATAATGACGCTTACTACAACGCAGTCATATGCTCGCTGCTGCTTCGTACAACGCAATTGCAACGCAACGCAAAATTTTTTTTGCCACCTTTGT